>PVHT020000026.1:4084199-4114509 GCA_004024745.2 Catagonus wagneri
TCCTGTGCCCTCCTCGGAGATATTTTGTCAGGAAGAGCGGCAGTTGGGACGGAACTGGAGGCAGTCGGGGTAACGGGCAGCTTTGAGAAGACCTAGGAAGCAGGTGCCCGGCCTGCCCCACGCCCCGCACCCTTGCCCGCCACCTGAACCCTGGGGCCCCTTTCAGGGCTTGACGCTCAGTCTTGCTCGCCTATAAAACTGCGTTGTTGTCTGCAGTTTGCACCCGCAGAAGCTGAACAGAGGGAGCATCCCCTCCCCACCACTCCTTTGCAGCGCCTCCTGCTGGAGAACCCATGTCTCGCGGCGAGTCTCCCTGAGAGGAAAAAAACCGGTTCAGCTCAATTCGGTTTGTGCAATTTGAAGTCCTGTGCTGCCACATGCACCTCGTGCTCACTCTCCGGAACCGTAGCAATTCTTGGTTTGGAGTGTCGTGGCTTGGTTCTGGTGTGCCTCTCTGGCTCAGACAGAACCTCCAGAGCCAAGCACAAGGTAGGTGCTCAGAAATCATCTTCTGATGTGCATCTGGTAGTGTGGAACATAGATGCAGATCATCTTCCGACCGTAGGGGACACAGATATGCAAAAGATGGCGTCCATATTGGAGTATTTACGGGTGAAATGGCAGGCTCTCTGGGATTTGCTTTAAAATAATCCATAGTGAGAAAGAGGGATTGGAGGTTTAGATGGGATAATATTGTTTATTTTACTACTTTTTGAAACTGGGAAATAGGTACATGGGAGTACATTATATATTTCCTCTATTCTCTCTACAAGCGCATGAATGTGAAATTTCCACAATAAAAACTTTAAAAAATGGGACTGATGTAAAACAAAGAAATCCTTCCTTTCGTCTTCATTCTTCCCTTCAAAGAGTTTGTGGATTTAGTGACAAAGTGGGACAGAGGCTAAGATAAATACATAAATGATTAGAATACAAGGCAGTTTAATGTGCACAGTGCTGTGTGGATTCACAAAGCAGAGAAAAGACTGATCTGTTGGTGAAGTGTGGGGGTTATGAACCACAGCGGGCTTTGTGATGGATGGACCTTGAGGGGAGGATGGGGAAGATTTTTATAATTTCAGATGGGCTACTTCCAGGAAGGGGAAAATAGTGAAACAAGTGGAACAATTTTAATTGGTAAAGACTAACTCTTGGGGGTTTTAGTGAATGTCAGATGAAATAATGTAGATGAAACTGCTTTGAGAAGTATGTGATGTAAAGGAGTTAGATTTTATAAATCAGAAATGATAATGGTGAAAGGCTGTTTCTTCGATGGACACTTCAGGGAATTTCTATATTCTTTGTCCCTCAACATTCCCAAAGTCTCTAACCGCAGTTGCAGATCTGGAGTCCTACCTGTTAAAGGTCAGAGATACAAGCAACTCATTGGCCTTCTGGGATTCTTTTAAGATGAAGGTGACTGATGATTCTGGTTTAAGTAATGTTTTCACGAAGAGTCTCGACTGACAGAGCACTTTCGTGAAAGTTGTTTGATTTTCACAACCTTGTGGAGTGGGAGGTGCCCTTATTCTTATTTTATTTTTTGTCTTTTTAGGGCCGCACCCGCAGCATATGGAGGGTCCCAGGCTAGGGGTCTAACAGGAGCTGTAGCTGCCGGCCTTCGGGATCCGAGCTGCATCTGTGACCTACCCCACAGCTCACAGGAACGCTGGATCCTTAACCCACTGAGCAAGGCCAGGGATTGAACCTGTGTCCTCATGGATGCTAGTCAGGTTCATTTCCTCTGAGTAATGACGGTAACTGCCATTATTCCTATTTTAGAGGTGAAGTTAAGTGACTAACATAGAATCGTATAGCTAATAAGAAGCAGAGTCACAATTTAATCTCAGGTCCACTGGGGGCAAATTACTCTCAATTTATGGGGCTTGGGATTATGCAAAGATTGGTATGCGAAGGACAGTGAGAATTCAGAATATTTTGGTTTGTAGGAAATCCCCAGTAGGACACAATCTCAGGCCAGCACTGTGCTAGATATATGGGATGAGAGGAAAATGTACATAAAAAAGAAGCAACCCTTGCTGGATTCAGGACATCAATTTGTAAAGTGAAGACAACTATACTCCTTCATTGTGGTATTGTGAGGATGAAATGAAATTACTGATGGAAAGTGCCCAGCATTCTGAGAAGGACACTCAACACATCTGAGGTTTTATCTTCCTTCCCAATACCTCACAGGGTTAATGTGGAAAATTCAAGCAACCTATGTGAAAAGGACATGGAAAAATAAAGCTTCTTTTTCTTTTTTTTTGCTTTTTAGGGCTGCACTCACTGCATATGGAGTTTCCCAGGCTAGGGGTCGAATCGCAACGCCACAGCAACACAGGATCTGAGCCTAGTCTGCGACCTACACCAGAGCTCATGGCAACACTGGATCTCCAACCCACTGAGCAAGGCTAGGGATCGAACCCGCAACCTCATGGTCCCTAATCGGATTCGTTTCCGCTGCGCCACGACGGGAACTCCCTTTTGTTTTTTTAAAACTTCTTAAGAAAGAAAGAGGACTTCCTGTCTTAGCACAGCGGAAACAAATCCAACTAGGAACCGTGAGGTTGTGGGTTCAGTCCCTGGCCTGGCTCAGTGGGTTAAGGATCCGTCGTTGCCCTGAGCTGTGGTGTAGGTCGCAGACGCGGCTCGGATCTGGAATTGCTGTTGCTGGGGCTGTGGCGAAGGCCAGCAGCTACAGCTCCGATTAGACCCCCAGCCTGGGAACCTCCATATGCCAGGGTACAGCCCTAAAAAGACAAAAAAAAAAAAAAAAAAAAAAAGACAAAGGGGGAGCTCTGACTCAGGATCTAAGTGACTAGAGGCTGAGGGCAACCTGCTGGAATCTGTTCCTTGAGGAAGGAGATGGTGAAGTTAATACTGCTGGTCCCCCCCCTCCGCCCCCCACCTGCAACACATACCCCAGAGAGGGGAAAGGATGTCTTGAATTGTTGCTCTGCCCAGTTCTTCATTTTCCCAACACTTTATAAGTGTTTTTTCCATCCTAATATATTTTCCCTGATAAGGGGCAGGGGGAGTTGTGGACCTTGCAAATCCTGCAAGGCATACAGTGAACTCCATGGATTCCTTCCATTTACTGAGCATTTACTTTGGGTTAAGCATTGCCCTGGGTGCTTTACCTGTTTTATCTCCCTAAACCTTATCACAACTGTAAGGAATAGTTTTATTCACATTTTACAAATGAAGAAGCTGAGGCCCAAAGATATTCAAATAACTAGTAGCAAAGGTAGGACTTAAAAATTTGATCTTAAATTAGGATCTCACCATGGTGACACTATACTGCCTCGATTTATTTACTTCATAAAAAGGTGAATACAAAAAAACCCAGAACTTGTATTGCCCCTTTGTATTTTGTTCCTGCCTCTCTTCTCCTGCTTTCCTTTTAGGCAGCCGTGTAATGCAGTAGTTGCACACTCCATCTCTGGTATCAGACCGCCTGGGCTCAAAGCCCATCTTGAAGCCATTCTAGGTGTCGAAGCTTCAGTTTCCTCTTCTGTCCCGGGCAGATGATGATGATCACCACACCTCACGGAGGTGCTGTGAGATTTAAATGAAATCAGAATGTACTTACAACTGCGGCCTGGCACATATTAAGTGGTCATTGTTCTTAACACTATTTACATCCTGTCTGGCCCCAGTCATATTTCCTCCCCAGGTTTTCTCAAACTATGCTTATTTTTTCCTAAGGGAGAAATGAAGTGAATGAGAACACTCAAAGCAATCAATTCCAATCCTATTACTCTTTTTGTGTGATATTGGGCCACTCTTGTTCTCTCTGGGTTTTAGAAGGCCTTAGAGACGGGGTGACCAAACTATCACACCTCTGTGTGGGCAAGCAGGTGGTAAGGGAGTAGAGGTCGGAGAAAAACAGGAACTTGGGTCATTCGTTTAATTCCATTTATTGAGCATCCTAAATACTAGGCATTATCTAAATGCTTTACATTTAAATCACATCACACCCCCACAAGGTAGGTGTTATTGTAATTCCAAATTTTTTAACAGATGGCAGGACTGAGGGCTGGAGAGATTAAGTAACTTGCCCAAGGTCATATAGCTGGTATGTGGTGGGGCTGAAATACAGGCATGGAGAGTAGCTCCAGAGACCATGCTCTTGGTCACCACACTACTCTAAAACGCGTTGGGGCCTTGTTCAAAAGAGAAAGTATTATAGCAGGATACAGTCCTCTTCTGGACGAGGAAAATCCAGGTTAAAAGAGCAGTCTTTTTTTTTTCTCCCCTAGGTGATTTGTAGCTAGAGTTTGAGAAATCTGCAAAAGGTCAGATTACCTATCAATTTCCCCACCCCCAACTCTAGGGCCCAGAGAGGAAAGGCAATCTCTTTGGCTGGAATGAGCCCCCATCTTACCTGTCTGGTCAGTCTCCTGCAGTGACACTGAGTCACAAGTCTCCTTTGTCTTTGCTGTCATTCTCCCCTGGGCCTACCTGTAATGGGGGTGGGTAATGGACCATTTATTCTGGCTGTAACTTGCCATTAGTCGGCAGGTGATGACATCTTTGTGAAATGATCTGTTAGTTCTCTGAGAGGAATGGGACACTGTGGAATGTGGCTCTAACCCTGGCAATCTGGGTCACTTCTCAACCCGGCGTATATGACTGTGAATGTGGTGGGTACAATGGCAGCTGTGTGTGTCTGGGGCTGGGTGTCAGGGTGGGGTGGGGGGGAGTATGGGCAGAGACTATGATTGTATTGGTTTTCCCAACATAAATGTGTGCTTATGTTTGTATTCGTGACAGGATGCAGAAGAGTTTGCATATGTCTGTGTAACAGCAAGAGTTGTGAATTTAGGGTATAAATAAATGGGTATATGTGAATCTAGAAGCAGCTTCTGCTGATTTGCATGAAGAATATATATGAGCATTCTGAAGCTGAGTTCACTGGAATCTAGTCACTTCTTTTTTTTTTTTTTTTAAAACCGGAGGTGATTGTTTCAGCCCCACAGCCCGAGGGCACATGCACCTCAGGAGATAGGAAATTCAGTTGGGGGACTCCTCTGAGGGCCTAGTGCCCTTGGAGCCTTGTTGAGGAGGCCTTACAGATAACATCTCTTTCTTACATAAATGAAGGCACAAAGTAGGGTCTTAAGATCAGCTCTTTGCTTCCTGGCTGTGGCCTCCAATTAGCAGGGCCTCCTTCTTGCTTTGCCTCTTCCTAAAGCTGTGGACTTTACATTGTTTCTGTGAGGGATTTGAATCTCAACAGTTTATACTCTGATTTCTGGGAAATGCAGCATTATTCACTACATTTGAAGATTTAGAAAGGGACTAACTATTCCGGCCTGCTCTCAGAGCTGCTGGTGCCGCAAAGTGTAGGTTATGCAAAGCTTGGTAAATTTTTAAAAATGTTGAAGGGTACAAGGGTTGGAATGGAGTTAGCAAGGAAGTGTAGTTCACAGTCAGTAGTCACCTGAGCATGTCACTAGGAAGAAATGCACATTCTGAGAGGGTGGATTGTGGTCCTAGCTCTCGCTCAACTCACTGTCCGGGCCTTCGGCTAAATTATTTCTCATCTGTGGGCCTGTTTTCCTAATTGTGAAAAGAGAGAGCTGGACTAAATCAGTCTTCTCAAACTTTTATTTATTTCTTAACTGAAATAACCCTAATGACAGAGGAGAGGGAAAATGAAATCCCCAGCATGGGTAGAGGAGAGGGGTGGATGGGATAACCCAAAGAAGCCTACTGAAAGGTCAAAGTGTCTTTGAGGCCTCATGTTCTATCCTAAAAGTGTGTGCAAAATGTGCATTTCCCTCCATGATGTAGCCATATTTGTTTTAATAGAGAAATGCTTTACATTTCTTAAACTCAAGTAAAATTGATACTCTAAGAACATGCAATGTTTATCCTGTGATTTTGTGGACCCCCTTGGCACACTGCCACAAACCCCCCAGGGGTGTGCATACCCCAGTTTAAAAGTTTGGGAGTAAATGATTAAGATTCCTTTCCGCTCCAGCACTCTGGTTCAATGACCTGGGAATACCTGTGGTGTCTTTGGTAACTGCTCTCTAGGATGCTGGAGTTTTTTTTTTTTTTTTTTTTTGGCTTCATCTGAGCACTCCATTTTCTAGCCAGTTATACAAGAAGAATGGAGACCTCTGATTTTGTTTCTAAAACAAGCATCTCCAGTGTGTCTTTGCTGAGCCCCAAGCACAGGCTCGGGCTTATGCTAAGGTGTCATGGGGGAGGTCAAAAAGGATTCTTATGACTATATTGTGGAGCTGAATCTAGCTTCCATGAAGCGTCAAAGGGTTAAGAGTTTGGTGAGTTAAGTACTGAATTGTGTGGTGTCAATTTTAATTGCAGCACGAGGTTGAGAAGTAGAAGATAGACGTGCTTCCTGGAGGAGGTGATTGGACAGCAAGGGAGGAGTTTTGAAGCATGAGCATAGTTCAAATAAATGGAGTGGAGGAAGAGGGGCAGTCCAGCTGGGAGGAGGGCACAAGCAAAGGTCTGGAGGCTGTCAGGATGGTGGCCTGCTTAGGCCTGAGTCAGAGTCTTACTCAGTGGCAGGAGGCCCAGAAAGCTGAAATGGTATCTTTCTCCCCCGGGCATGAATTATTAGGTACTTATCAGTTCATTGTCTTATTTATTTATTTTTTTTGCCATGCCCATGGCGTGCGGAAATTCCTTGGCTAGGGATTGAATTTGTGCCACAGCAGCAATCTGAGCTGCTTCAGTGACAATGCCAGGTTCTTAACCTGCTGCACCACAAGGGAACTCAATCATTATCTTTTATTCTCTTCTTTTTATGGCCGCACCTGCGGCATATGGAAGTTCCCCGGCTAGGTATTGAATCGGAGCTGTAGCTGAGGCCTATGCCACAGCCACAGCAATGCAGGATCCAAGCCACATCTGTGACCTATACCACAGCTTGCGATAATTCTGGATTCTTAACCCACTGAGGGAGCAGGGATCGAACCCGCATGCATCCTCCTGGAGACTACATTGGATTCTTAACCTGCTGAGCTACAATGAGAACTTCACTGTCTTTTTTTTTTTTTTTTTAAGGAGGTTGTGACTAGGGCTGAACTCCTCTCCTGCAGGGAGCAGGAAATCCTTGGAACAGAACAAAACAAGCTTCAAAATGGGATTTGCAAGAGAGAGTGGAGGATAAAAAGATATCTAAATGACTTCATGCTATTTCCATTGGTTTTCTTTAATTGACAGGTAAAAATTCACTTCAAAGGAGCCTGGGTAGCACCCGAGCACAGTGCATATGGTTCAGGGCAGCCTTGAGCATGGGGGAGCTACCAGTCCTTGTCTGTACCACCTCAGAGCAGAATGTGAGGGCTGGAATGAAAGAACTTGCCTAGGACCTGCTGGTGGATGGGGATGGTGGCTTCAGCCCTGCCTCCAGAACCAAGGAGAGACCAAGGGGAGTAGAGTTGGTGGCAAGGGGAAGTTTCAACATCAGGCCCAGGTAGAAAGATACTGTAGGCCGGTGGTCATGACCAGGGAGCTGGGCAGTCACAGGTGACCCTGCTCGGGGCAGAACCAGCATCCTGGGAGCCTGGTGGCAGGCTCCAGATAAGGGTCTAGGTAGCGAGATGGTGTCAAAGAAGTACAGTTGCATGAGGCAGGGACACATTACTGATAGGTTAGAAAATCTAGAAAAAGTAAAAATATTAACATAACTAACAGAAATAAGGAGGTGATAGAAGAGAAAATAAACAGAAATGAATAAGTGCTGCTTTTTTAAAAACCACTTTATTGACACATGATTGACATACGGAAACTTGTACATATTTAATATATACATCTTGACGTGTTTGGGATAAATAAATATCCTTGAAACCACCACTATAATTTATGACATAAACCTATCCATCCTCTTGATTTTTATTATTTACTATTATTTTTGGTGATGAGAACACTACATGAGATCTATTCTTAGCAAAATTTTAAGTGTACAATATAGTATTATTAACCATAGACACTATGCTGTAAAGTAGATCTCTAGGACTTATTCATCTAATAACTGAATGTGGATTTCTTAATCATTCCTACTAGGGAGCCAATTTATGACATATAAAATTAGAACATATAAATTTTAAAATTCCAAAGGACTCCAATAGCCAGAAAGGACCCAGGTTGGGCAGGGATTGGGGAAATCGGCAAGGAAGCCCCCTCTCTACTCAGTGTTGGGAGAATTTGGAGAACTAGGGAACTACAGGGCCTTGGATATGGGAGGATTAAGACAGGAGCCCAAGCACAGGAACTGAGAACAAGGCAGGTACCTGTACATGAGGGAGGGGACAAGATCCCTGTTACCGGAACTGAAATTATGAGATCAGAGCAGGGCCAGATGCCACCCACTTTAGTCTCAGCTGGTAAGGTATGGACAGAGATATCTTGTATCTCTCCTGATCTAGGACAGAATTAATCCCAGAGTAAGTTTTATAGAAATAGGGGAAAAACCTGTTAGTGGGGGTTACGTGGACTTGGGCCATGGAGCTGGACAGGTCATCACAGTGCCACCCAGACAAAGTCCCATAGCCATACTACTGATCAAATCTCTGCAGCAGGGCCCAGGAGCATATGTTTCCTTATTCCCCCTCCCCACCCTCATCCCCCTCAACACCACCCCGAGACTGGAGCACAAAATTGTCCTTTCAGGGCGTTAACTTCACTGCTCTTGACTGTCTGGACCTCCCCAAACACAGACCTTTCTTGATTAGCATCCCAGGCCCACAGTGGAGGATGAGGTCACCCTGGTGTGAGATGAGATGACAGTATCATGACTTGGCTGGCCATAAAACAACTGCTTTTAAGGCTAAATTTTGTAATCTCATAGTTTACCCAAGGGCTTGTGTAATTCAAAGCAATGACCACAAAGCTATGTGTAAAATTCTGACTTTCTTCTGAACAAAGAGTGGATTGGGGGGATGGTTATGGTGGGGGTGGTGGGGGTGTTGGAAGAGGTGAGAGATGAGGGAGACAGTCAAGGTCCAGATATTTCAAGGGTGAGACCAACACTCATGGTTTCTCTTAATGTGACAGGGGTCTCCTCTTCTGCAGATATAAAAAGCTTTGTCTTTTCAAGTGTCCTGAAGATTTCCAAAGCAGAGGGTGCTTAACCTACTGACCCCAACCTGGGAAAAAATAGTAAGAGACAGAGAAAATCCCAGCAGGAATTGCTCAGCTTCCTAAACTATAACTGAGGCCAGCTGGCTGCTTGCATGGGGCAGGATGATTTGCCCTCCAGCAAGGTTTTGGGGCTGGGCCATCCCAGGGGATGACAGTCTTAGAATTAGATACACATGATAATTGGTGGGTCTCAGGCTCTCTCTGAGTTCAACAGTGAATTTGTGGAGGGTGTGAAATATCAGGTAAAGCATTGATAAGCAGTGCAGTGTACTGGCTGTAGAATCAGAGAGATCTGAGTTTGACCCCTGGTTCTATCACTGGCTTTGTGGCTTTAGACAAGGCAGTGAATCCACTCTAATTCTGTCTCTTGCAGTAAAATTGAGGCAATAACTGAAGTGACCTCTTAGATGAGTTTGAGACTAAAATATGACTATATATATATATATTTGTCTGAAGGTCTCACAGTGAGTTAGTAACAGTTGTACAGGGTTATGTATTCCAGGTACCCCGTGGTAGCGGGCTTCTGATTCTTTTTTATTTCCATGATTGCTCACTATAGTGGAGTTTTTGAGAGTTGGGTTAGAGTGATTTTGCAGCATTAGAGGACTGTTTTATGAATGCATGCTTTTTCTTTGTTTCATTTTTCACTTTTCATCCACCCATTATCTTTTCAAAGGACGAGAGGCAGCATGGTGTGAGGCAGAAAGAGTCAGACAAGCCGAGCTTGAACCCCAACTGTGTCACTTACAGGCCATAAAACTCCAGATAAGTCATGTTAATTTCTCTGAACTTCATGCTCCTTGAAGGATTTTTGTCTTCTGTTTTTGTTTTTTTAAGACTCAAAGGAGATAATATGTATAACATACTTGGCACTTAAATATGCAGAGAAGTTTTTATTTTATCAATCCTTATTGAGATTTTAGATTTTTTAAGATGTGTGGGTTAGCTAAGGCTGTGAAAAGCATATTAATACCTCATGACTTCAAGGATTTGAAATGTCAATTTTTCATGATCTACCTTGAGAAATTGTGCCATAGAAACATCCTCCCTGATGAAGATCCAGACTCACAAGTGACAGGTCTCCTCACCTGACATCTAGATGCCTTGCTTGCTCACATGACAAAGACTGCTGTTTACTACTGAGTTCGGTATCTTCCCTTCAGAATTTTTAATGGCTCTTGGGATTTTTCAGAGCTTTATGGATATCCTACAATTAGAGGTCCTTCTTTCCATTCTTAGGCTCCTGTGGTGAACTGACCTAAACAAATTTGGCCATGTACAACTATTAGGTTTTATGAGTAGATCTCAGTAGTCACCAATAGTAGGAAGAAGGTTAAGTGTTTCACTACCTTGCCACAACCTTGCTGCTGGTTTGAAATAGAAGCAAGTGTCAGATCAAAATCTGCCACGATATAAACACTTATTAGCAAGCAGGTACAAAGCAGTCATAAAACCTGTTCTAGAAGCTCAGTGGTATTTGAGATCTCTGTCCTTTTTGATTCTCCTTGCATGAAAGTTTCACCCAAGGCAAATATGATGTTATTTCAGCCACATTTTCAGTTAACCACTTATTGAGGCCAGGGGGCCAAGAATTGTCTGGAAACAGCAGCAGGACCCAGGACTCTTTAAGAATCAAATCGATTGATCCAGCAGTTCCACTCCTGGGCATCTATCCAGAGAAAACCATGACTGGAAAAGACACGTGTACTCCAGTGTTCATTGCAGCACTCTATACAATAGCCAAGACATGGAAACAACCTAAATGTTCATCAACAGAGGAGTGCATAAAGAAGATGTGGTACATATACACAATGGAATATTACTCAGCCATTAAAAGGAAATAAGTAACGGCATTTGCAGCAACATGGATGGACCTAGAAATTATCATGCTAAGTGAAGTCAGCCAGACAATGAGACACCAACATCAAATGCTATCACTTACATGTGGAATCTAAAAAAAGGACACAATGAACTTCTTTGCAGAACAGATACTGACTCAAAGATTTTGAAAAACCTATGGTTTCCAAATCAGGCTGGGGGGTGGGGGGATGCACTGAGGGTTTGGGATGGAAATGCTGTAAAATTTGGTTGTGATGAGTGTTGTACACCTATAAATGTAATAAAATTCATTAAGTAATTAAAAAATAAAAAAATAAAATTTAAAAAAATCAAATCGACAGTACCCTCTCTAAGAAATAGAGACTACTAGATTTTAATACCCTGTTCAAGCTAAAACATTCTAGTCTGTCCACATGTTTTGGATACCAAAAATTTTACCAGTAAGAACCCATTTTAAACAACCATTGTATTAGTTAACATGCCTCTGTTTTCTCCAATGGAAACTTATTTCTAACATTTATTATGCTAATTATGATAGCCTCTGTTGTTATTGGGAAGTAATGATAGTTGAAGCCAGTAGCTGTGGTAGCCATCTCTGGACTGTGGCTTTTGAGTGAGAGGTGTCAATTAAGGCCACCCTATGTAGAGTGTATATTTAAACTACTCACACAGGACATCACACTGTCTCTGCTTTAATATTTTTAAGGCAATTACAGACATCATAGCAGGTACCTCATTCTGATGATCCTGGAATCAGTAGAAGTTGAAGAAACAGTCTTTAGGTTTTCAATATAAGTGAAAGACAAGACATGCTATATCAGTACCACGAAGACTGCTGAAGTATAACCTCCTCAAGATAACTCTAGAAATTAAGCTCTGGCCTTTGGCTTTCCTGAGGCTCCTTGGATTCTGCCATATTTTTTTCTTCCCCCATAGGAACTGTTGCTATGGTATGTGGACAGTTTCTGTAATGTTAAGCACTCAATAGTTAAGCTCTGTTAGGATGAAAAATTTCTTACCTTTGAGGCTTCTCTTCTAGAGAGTGGAGTCTGATCTGGGTGTAACCCCCAAATGCCAGATGTCTTGTGGTGACAACTGTTGGCTACTGATTACTAAAGAACACGGCTGTGCACTTTTCAACTAAAAGAGGAAGCCATGTGCTTAAGCGTAGTTCAAGACATGAAGCATGTCTTCAAGGCAGGAAGAATTCCTCTGCGACACATGTCCTCTGATTCTACAGTTCCTTTACTGTGTTGCGATGCCATCTCCAGGCCCTCTCCTTCAGTGTATCAAGCAACTGGCAGATCTCTCAAACTTAAGAGTGCAAAATAAAAAGTATTGAGCTATTGAAATATGCAACAACTTGGATGAATCTCAAGGGAATTACACTGAGTAAAAAGTTATTCCTTGAGTTCCCTGGTGGCTCAGCAGTTTAAGGATCCAGTGTTGTCACTGCTGTGCTCGGGTTACTGCTGTTGTATGGATTTGTTCCCTGGCCCAGGAACTTCCGCATGCCATGGGCAGGGCCAAAAACAGTTTTTCCCTGATTTTGCATACTGTATGATTCTGTTTATATAACATTGTTGAAGTGACAAAATTATAAAAATAGAGAACAGGTTGCTAGTGGCCCGGGTTTAGGGAAGGAAAGGAGAATGAGGCAGGTGTGAGAAATGAGGGCAATATTAGGGATCCTCATGGGAATAGAACTACTCCCTGTCTTGACCGTGGTGGTGGATACATGAAACTATACAGTGATAGAATGGCATAGGATGAAACACACAAACACACACACAAATACAAGTAAAACTAGAGAAATCTGAAAAAGCGATGGATTGTATCAATGTCAACATTCTGGCTGTGATGCTGTTCTACTGTTTTATGAGATAGTCCTGTCGAGGGAAACTGGATAAAGCGTACAAGAGATCTTTGTGTTATTTCTTACAAGTATACGTGAATCTACAATTATCTCAAAATAAAAATTTTAATTTTAAAAGTAGGCAATTTGGGGAGTTCCCATTGTGGTGCAGCGAAAACTAATCTGACTAGTATCCATGAGGAAGCAGGTTCAATCCCTGGCCTCGCTCAGTGGCTCAGGGATCTAGCACTGCTGTGAGCTGTGGTATAGGTTGTAGACGTGGCTTGGACCTGGCCTTGCTGTGGCTGTGGTGTAGGCCAGCAGCTGTAGCTTCAGTTCAACCCCTAGCCTGGGAACTTCCAGATGCCACAGGTGCAGTCCTAAAAAGCAAAAAGCAAAAAAAAAAAAAAAAAAAAAAGGGCAATTTGTGGCAACAGTTGTGCAACCCTGGGCATATACGAAAAGGCATTGACTTGTACACTTTCAATGGGAGAACTGTGTGGTATGTGTAGCTGTTAAAATAAAGCGGATGTAAGGATCTTCAGAGAAGCTGAGCAAAGAATCCAAAGTAAATTCCTGGCCCACAAAGGATGACCCTGATTTTATTCAAGAGGACTACAAACCTCTGCCTTCCCCAGCCTTTCCCAGTACATTTCCGAGCCAATCCTGAATGAGGGATGGGGACACTTCAGCTGCCTCACACCACTGGTGACTGGAGTAAGCTATAGGAAAAACCCAAGTACCTTGTAGCCCTCCCATCACAGCCTTTTTCTTTCTTTCTTTCTTTCTTTTTTGCTTTTTATGGCCGCACCTGTGACATATGGAAGTTCCCAGGCTAGGGGTCAGATTGGAGCTGCAGCTGCCAGCCTACACCACAGCCACAGCAATGCCACATCTAAGCCACGTCTGAGACTTAAACTGCAGCTCAGGGCAACACAGGATCCTTAGCCCACTGAGTGAGGTCAGGAATAGAACCTGCATCTTCATGGGCAGTAGTCGGGTTGGTAACCAACTGAGCCACAATAGGAACTCCGTATCACAGCCTTTTTCTATCTCCCACTGTGTGACTCAGTGCATCTGCCTGGATTCTGTCTCTCTGCTTGGACTAAGGCCCACTGGGTTGGGAACTTGATTTCCTACCTGGCTCTGGTCGAGTTCCTCCTCTGGAGGCTGAAAGCTTTTCTCTATCCTCTCTTGCCAGTGGTGGAGGTTCAGCTGTGAATGAACTCAATGTTATCATTTGTCTAATTTGGAGGATTGCTGCCTGCTACCTAAATTCTCTGACTATGATTGGGGGTGGAGGGCTGTTCCTAGGTCTGCCTGCCCTCTGGGACACTGCATCCTGTAGGTAACAGGCTCCAGAAATCCAAGTACCCTTGAGCCAGGTTAAGTTGCTCTGTTCAACCGCTTCCTCCCTCAGGGCCCAGCCTAAGTGGCTAACGTGGTGACTCCTAGTCCTCACCTCACCTGGTACTAATGTTTTCCTCCTCCCCGCTGGTCCATTTTGCATGCCTCACACCCAAACCCACTCAAATGACAGTAAAGTGTAATCCAGTTATCTGGCCCATTCTGCAAAGAGCACACCCAGGAACTGTTGATTCTAGCTGGGCCTGGTGGTCCTAGGTGGGATTCTGATGCTAAAAACAGCATGGACAAAGGAGTGTAGAACAGGCGGGGCTGTTTGGCTCAGCCTTCAGCCCAGCATCTCTTTTTCCAGGGAACGTATCCCTGGAAAGCTACAAATCAGCTACAGTGATTTGGCAGGACCATTCTAGGAAAGAGACTTGTGTCGTGTCTGTGGTAGCTACTTTTCTAAAGAGAGCCTGGTGCTCTGAATCCCATCTCAAACACCCTGCAAGGACACCACTGAGCGCCACTGTTTTTGACAATGAGGCTGTGGTTTATCTTGGTTGGGCTTAAGTTTAGTTAATTAATTAAGGAAACTTAGCTGAGCTGTCATCATCATAACTCATCACCCTCAAACAAATGGTCAGTTTGAAAGGATGGTCCAGAGACAACTAACTATGCCCTAAAGCAGATAGCTGGGTGAGACTGGCCAGTAAAACTTGACAGGTTTCTCATCAGTCAACAAGTTGCTCCATGTTTGACAACAGGTGTCATCAGTTCTGCTGTATTATTAAGAGGACAAAACCTTAAGACTTTGATCCATTGTCTATGTCTACATTCAACTGTCACTTCTGCTATTATCAATATTTCTGCTTTCTCACAATTTGCTGTTTCTCATTCGTTGAAGTTATGAAAACAATAAACACCCTTGTAAAGATTTAGTCTGAAGTAAACTAATTTGGCTCCTATAAAAGATTCTTTTCAGGGTAAAGACTGAAAACTTCATTGTATGGACACTGACATCTATTTTGACTTCCTGGAGGCTCCCCGACCCTCTTCTCACTTTATTCTCTGCTTTGTTCCAAATATATGAGGTTGCAAGAGAAGTGACCTCTGGACAAGCGAGGGGTTAGCTGATTTCTGGAGAGTGCTTCTCACCTTCACCAGTTTTATTGTTGGCTCAGGCCCTCTTCTCCTCTGGGGCCAGTGAAGCCCACTTCTATGGGTCAAAGGCAGCAGACAAGTTGCAGAGCTAGAGACATAGTCTTAGCCCAACTGTCTAGGTGGACCTGCCCCAAGGTAAGTCTCTAGGGGCATCGAAAAGAGGCCTTTTTATTTTGGTAATTAGGCAGGGGTTAGGACATATGACATATTTCCTTGTGAATATGAGACCATTTGGTATAGATATTTTTCAGCTAAACTGCTTTTGCTCAGGTTCCCTGGGGAATGGCAGAGGGATCTAACATCTGTGAAATGTATGGGTCAAGCAGCATACAGGCTGGGCTGGCCCAGCAATTCCTTCATAACAGTTGAAGCCTGAGACTCCAGAGCCTGAGCCATTAAGTTTGGGGAAGAAAGAGGGCCAGGCCCAAGGGAGACTAATGAGAATGTATATGTGTGTGTGTACATGCACCCAAGACTGTGAGGAACATGGGGAGCGAGAGAGGAGAAAGGGAATCAACCCGGACTATAACTTAGGGCCCCCAAATATCCTGCAGATGGCGTGTTTTTCTTTTTCCAACATTCATTCAGCCATCTTTTATCTTTCTACATTTTTCCTCCAGCTTTTTTCCTTTTTTTTGTCCCCCCCCCCACTTCTTTCGTTCTTTGTCTCACTCTTTACCCTTTTCTCACTCCCCTCCTTCCTTCTCTTCAGGATAGTGGACATCTGGACAGTTGAAGTGGCCCAGTGCTGGAGCGGCATCTTTCAAAACCGGAGACTGTCATCTTTCTGCCCTTTTCCTCTACAGTTCAGGATTCTGAGTGCATCCGTCTAGGCCTTGTTTGTGTCGCTCCTTCCTGTTCATTTTGGGAGGCTGAATGAAAGCACATGAACTGCAACCTTCTCCTCTGATAACCCTGTTTCTCTGCATTTTTCCCTGACTCACTGGGGAGAATCACACATCTTTTTGGATGGAGCACTTGGCTGGAGGCAGAGAACCTGGCTCCAGTTCCCAAGCTCTACTCTACACTTTTGGTGTGACCTTGGGCAAGTTCCTGCCCTCTTTGGGGACTTAGCTTCCCTTTCAATAAATATGATAAGTGGAAAGGAAAACCTTTGGAACCCAAACTCAAAAGTGATGCTAATTAGAATACTGGAGCTTTTAAGATCTTTCTAGCCCTTGCCCCGCCCCCCCCCTTCCTACCTCTCCTCCCAGGAAGTAGTTAACTGAAAAGCCACACCCAAGGGTATGATCCGAGTAGAGGGACTGAGTTATTTTTTCACTGAATAATGTAGAAGATATAATCACAAAGAGTTACCAAGCAAAAAGAGGGCAGGCATAGGGTTCTGGAAGTGTAGGAATTTTGTGGATAAAGGCAGTTATTCCTCTGACCTTTCCCAAGCCCTTGTACTCAAAGGTCCAGGATGAGGTGTTTGGATGGCTATTAAACCTGGAGTTTGGTCTGGAAGCAGCCTGTTTCTGGGTGATAGTTAAGGGTAAGGAACTGTCAGTCCGAACATAACAGACTGGACTGGACTGTGTGGGAATTTGTGGGCCCAGTGCCTCTTTTGTTCTGACTGGTACCTAGCAGCTGAGTTGTGGCTCTTTGGTTTGTCCAACTGTGAAAGAAGCAAGAATGGGAGTCTCCACAAAGGACTGCTGCTGCCTTCCAAGGAATTTCAGTGTATCTGGGAGCACAGAGGCTGAGTCATATTTTGGGAGAGGATTGTGTTTTTATACCCGCAATACAGGGTGTTGCCATAATATTAATCATTATTATGGTTAAAAACAAATAAACTCATCCCGCAGTCATGACAAATCTCTGTCTTGGCTCTTTCTTGCCCCTGCATTGTCTTTCTTTTAGCTCCTGCCTCAGGGAACCAGAGTTTAACTCCATATTGCCAGAATAGGATGTTGTTTCTCTAACATCAGTTTTAGCAATGCATGTAAAGTACCTAATTAAAAAAAAACAAACAAGCCTCCGCATCTATTTACTAAGACCTACAATTCCACTCTGTCAAAATTCAAATGCCTCATTAAGGCTCATTAATTATTTCAATCTTAATATGAATGGGCTTTTACTATTGTTTCCTGAGAGAAGGAGATAAGCTGAAAGGAGAGACCCTGAGGGTGCTGGACATCTGGCCAGGGAGACATTACCCTCAAGGGATGAGAAGGGCCTAGAAAGGGGATGTTGGGGCACTGCAAACAAATCACCAAACTGACGTTTTTTCCACAGACTTTATCCAAACAGGTCATAGCTACCGCTGCAGGGGTTCCATGCTTGTGGGAGATGGTGAGGAGAGGGGAGTAAAAGGAAGATTCACTTAAATTTATTGAGCCATTTTCCACACATGGGCCTCAGGCCCTGGCTTTAGAGTGACAAACCCTGGCCTAAATAAAGGAGATTTCTGCCTGCTCCTGCATTTGGGCCCATTTAGGCTGAGCCTCTGGGCACTGGGCAATTTCTGTGGGTCAGGCTTTGGCATAGGACCCATGGTCCCTCTGAGCTGAGAGAGCTGAAGCAGCTGGGGAACTGCTGGGTATTTGAGGGGAGAGGGGGTGTGTGTGAGGACTTGGGCTAAGTGAAAGACCTGAATGTTAGTGCTAACCTGATTTTATCCAGTGACCCAGAAATAACATTTTGCCTTTTTCTGGACCCCACCCTATTCTGAACAAATTAAAAAAACAAAACAGGTTCAGTGCTACCCTAGGTGTCTTTCACTTGCATTTAGATGAAAGCTAGGGTGGAGAGCCTCCAGTTATGGTATCAAGAACCATCTTTCCTGTTATCATCTTCACTGCTCCCTTACATTTAGCTTCATTTAGGGTATGGCAAAAATGGCACCTCCTCAGAGGCTTTCTCTCACTTTCACTAGTTTGATAGCCCCTCCCACACTCAGCCACGTCATTCGGTTAATTGGCTTCATAGCACCTGTCACTACCTCATTTGCTTATTTAATTGTTTCTTGTCCCTCCCCGTCCTCTGGTCCCATGTATGTTCCATGAGAGCAGGGACGGACTGTGTTTGGACCCTGCCTTGTCCCCAGAATCTGGCATAACAGAGGAGGCCTCGTCTCTGTTTCCTGAGTATAATGTGCATGTCCTCACTTTGCACCATTACTCAAAGTATTTCCCACCCCCTGTCCAATTCTTCTTGTCCTACAATGTCGAACTTAAGTCCCCACCTCCTCCAGAAAGGCCTCCCTGATCACCTCAGCCCACTGAAAGCTTTTCCTTTTCTGACTGCTATAGTCTTGACTGTCTTCGCTATGTATTTTGTTAATTCTTTCTCTGTGGTCATGTATTGCTTTCCAACTGTTTCCTTTGCCTTGGTCTTGCCTCTCAAAGTAGATTACATCCATGATACTTTCTGATTTTGATCAGGTCTAGCTCTCCTGTCTTACTTCAGAGTTAAAATGAGTTTGTGCTTCTTCGGTGATACAAATGATACAGCAGAACACAGGAAACAGTTTCTCTTTCTGGGTTCCAAGGACCACAAGCAGCCCTTCTTTAAATGCAGATTACCAGGTATTACCTCCTAGGTTCAGAATGTGTAGTCTGGGGTAGGACTTTGGAATTTGCATTTAAAACAAGGGCCTTTTGATACACAAAGCTTGAGAGCCAGTGATTTAGACCCATCTTGATCCTTGCTCAGTCACTAATCAGCTATGTAACTTTGGGTGACTCACTTGTTCTCTCTGGGCTTTTATTTCTTCATTGTAGGATGAAAGGGTTGGGCAATGTGACCTTTCAGTTCTAAAAATCAGCAAGGTTATATTCTGTGAAATCCTGGAAGGTATATTCCTTGGCTTACATATCTTAGAATCTCAATAATAGCATATTCAAGTGTAGTACCTTAAATGTAGTAAGTGCTTAATAAAAACCAATGAGTAACTGAATGGAGTGAGTGGCTGGGAGGCAGGAGAGGGGGACCTTATGACAATTCAGTGTAGTGCGCCATGTTATAGGCCTGGGTTAGAATCCCAGTCTCTACCAAGTCAAGTGATCTCTCCAACTCTCCATTTCCTCATCTGTAAATTGGAGGTGTTAATAGTACCTACTGTTAATAGTACCTACTGCTGGAAGATGAAAAGAGATAATATTTACAAAAAGCTTAGCACAGGGAATTCCCATTGTGGTTCAGGGAAAATGAACCCAACTAGTATCCATGAGGATGCAGGTTCTATCCCTGGCCTTGCTCAGTGGGTTAAGGATCCCACTTAACCCATGCATTGCCGTGAACTGTGGTATAGGCCACAGACATGGCTTGTATCTGGCGTTGCTGTATTTGTGGTGTAGGCCAGCAGCTGTAGCTACAATTTGAGCCCTAAAGTCCTAGCCTGGGAACTTTCATATGCCACGGGTGTGGCCCTGTAAAAAAAAAAAAAAAGCTTAGCTTAGCACAGTGTCTGGCACGTAATAAACACTTAATACCTTTGTTTTTAATTTGGTCATCCCAATGAGGAGCAGATGATTGGTTTTTCAATAAGGCAGAACCTGAACTTTAAACATACCCTAGACTCCTCAGATCTCCCCCTTTTCCACTGGCCCACAAATTAAAGGGGAAGAAAACTCAGTGTTTAGGGAAGCCCAGAGAGATCCTGACTATGAGGGCAGAGCCTGGACACCTGGCTGATCTGACAGCCACAGCTGTAAGGACCTGAGTTAGAACTTGGGAACAACGGCCTTGATCTTGGAATATGCTATACTTTATCCATGGGCTGGGAAAACCAAAGTGTCAAAGTATCATGATGTTTATCATTGGCGGTATGGAGAGAGTAGGGGTTTTGGAATGCAAATATTTGTGTCTAATTCTTAGTTTTTGCAGGAAACCTTCCTTGACCTTGCTGTTCTCCTACCTCCTTATCTGGGTCAGATGCCCCATCTCTTTTTCTTCACAATGCCTACTATTTCCCTTATCATTGTGGTTGCTTCTGTTGTTACTACCTCCTGACTGTCTTCCACAGTAGACTGATCTCCTTAAGAATGAGGGCAATGTCTTCACTATCTCTGTGTCCCGGACAAAGAGCATATTGCCTGAGCATAGCAAATGTGCAGGTAATGTTTACAGAGCTCCACTCAAGTGATGAACTAATGTGCTGTCCAGTGCAACCATTGATTAGTTTTAGGCAAATCAATTAACCTCTTTAAGCCTATAAGAGGAGGATGGATAAACAATTTACCAGGGTTACTGTGAGGCCCAAGCACTTTGTAATCTGTAAGAGACCCATAGTTACTGCCTTTCAGGCCTCTTACCCACCCCTTCCCAGCTGACCTTTACCTAAACCTATTTACCATCCCTTTAGGACTTTATTTCTGTTCTCTATGCTATTTTATCACCAAGTCTGGAAAAGGATTCCATGCTAATGTGTTAATGGGTATTAATTGGACGATATATTTACATTTCAACAGGGAGCTTTTCCTATTTCAGGAGGAATGAGTAATGGTGGATTCCAGGTGCTCATACAGGGGAGGGCTGGGTTTTGTTGTTGTTGTCAGGGGAGCCTCTTTAGCCATTTCTCAAACTACCCTGGTAGGGAGCCACCGACTTTTCCACTACACGGGGCTTGCCCCATGCACACATTAGTTTGCCTGCAGAAAATGCCTGATGTGTCTGGGACCTTGTTGCTGACTTTTCTCTTGTGAGGCCTTGGAGAGCACAAAGAACCAATCTCCAGCAATTTACCCGCTCGTTCCCGGAGTTTTATGTCACACTGACTCAAGGGGACTGATGAGCTCTGTTCCAGGCTGGGAGATCAGACCTGGGGCCCAGAAAACCATTAGTCTGGAAAGATTATTTCTGCTAATCCCCCTAAGCAGCTCCTGAGGCTTTTCACATGCTTACAGGATAGCCTGAGGCCTTTGCTGGGGTCCAGTGTTAAACTTCTTTAGAGAGAGGTGTAATTCCTGGTTAAAAGTTCCTCTGGTGCTATTAATGTTCAGCAGAAATAAGTTTTGTGCCTGAAATATCAATGCCAAGGATTTCATGTGTGTTGAGGACCAGGGGGTGAAGGTGAGGGTTTCCTGGCTGAGGCTAGTTTGCAAGTATGCACGGGGGGAAGGAGGGGGTGTCCCTTGTGGGTTGTGGGCATAAGTGTGTATTTTGAGTGTGCATGCCCTGCAATCATGCTCTGTGAATTTTCCCTTTGGTTCTTTTCAGGATTCTCATAGTATGTGTTTGCTATGAAAATACATTTTTTTCTTCCTTGCTGCCTTATATGTAGGTGAAGTCACCACCTGATCTTCTTGGAGCATTGTTCCTGATTGTGTTGAGGTCTGAAAATACCCAGGGTGTGATAGGTTGCCACTCTGGCTATTGGTGTTCTCCATTTAAAATGTCAGGGACTTGGATAAAACTTGGGGAAGTGATCCAGGAGAGGCTGGATCAGAGGACCTGAATTTGCCAGGGGCTGGTTGTCTTGTGCATGGTAGGTTATCACAGGGCTCGCCTGTTGTTTCTACTTCTCTGCCTCTTGCTCACTTCTCTGGAGCAAGAGTGAAGAGGAAAGACCTGAACGTCACTGCCCTTCAGTTGGAAAATGTCTTGTTTCCCAGTTTTTTTGGGGGTCGGACTTCCTCGGCGTTGCTTCTTCAGTGGCTGTGGCTCGACCCCAGTTTTTTGGGGTTCAGTGATCACCAGGTTTCCCTACCCTCCAGCCCCTGCCAGAAGTGCTGATGGAGCTTCCACACATATCTGTACTGGAATTGTGCCCTCTCTCTGTGGTAGCTTCAGATGGATCTATTCTCTGAATGGGGCAGGTTTAATATGTAAATGTGGACACTTATGTTTTTCATGGGCCAAGAGGGGACTGACAGGTGATTTGCTTTCAGCGCAGTGGGATTATATTAATTTCTTATTGGGCCAAGGGTATCAGAACAGGACCTCAGAACTCTGTTGGCAGCTGTGGTTAGGGTTGGGATCTCCTGACTGGAGTAGAAGGTGCCAAGTGGGAATCTGAAGGCCAAATCCAGTATTCACACCCTATGTGACCTGAACAGTGTTTTAACACATTTGAATTGCTTTCCCCCATTAAAAAATTCAGAAGCTTGAAAATAATGAGATCAGATAACACGAGGCAAGTTGCCTACTTAATAGTAATCAGTTATACTGCGTGGTGGCTGCCACTTTAGGGCAGGACCTACCTGTACCTTCCAGTTTGCCACAGTCCCCATTTCCTTATTGGTCGCATTATACCCTGTGTGCTTCTCTCATTCAGACAAACTGTCTGGCTCCTATAGACCAATTTGAGACCCGTGAACTTCCAACACTCATCATGGTGGAATAAGACTTAGAGGGAGATTCTGCTGCAGGGTATGGAGACAAGAAGAATAGTAGGGGCAGAAAACAATCAGAATGCCTGAGAGAGGCATCCTCAAGCAGAGGGATCACAGCAATAGGGAGCCCAGAATCTAGCATCTTGTGAAGAACTGAGCAGGAAGCACTGAGGGAAGGGATATTCTTCAAGTAGGAGTATAAAGCCAGACTGTTTGAGGTCAAGTGATCCCGCCATCATCCTACTTAAACTCTCAATGACTTCCCTTTTTCTAAGGATAAAGACAAACAACCTTACTGTGGTCAGCAAAGTTCTGCATGGTTTGGCCTGATAATATGGAACATTATCTTGAGCAAGGCCTGTACTTCTAGAATATTGCTTAAACTTTTGTGATTCTTTCATGTTCTGAGAGATGGCTAACTGCAAAGGACCACTTTGCCCTCACAAATTATAAGACAAGAACCTCCTTTACACTTTTTGAATGACTCAGATAAGATCCAACTCACTTTTTTCTCCCTCTTTTTTTTTTTTCTTTTTAGGACTGTACTCGCAGCATATGGAAGTTCCCAGGCTAGGGGTCGAATCGGAGCTACAGCTGCTGGCCTACATCATAGCCACAGCAACGTGGGATCTGAGCTGCGTCTGCGACCTACACCACAGCTCACGGCAATGCCGGATCCCCTACCCACTGAGCGAGGCCAGGGATCGAACCAGCATCCTCATGGATACTTGTCAGATTCACTTCCACTGTGCCACAACAGGAACTCTCCCTCTTTTTTGATATAATGCTCATGCATGAACATTCTCCCTATTGCAATAGCCTAAATAAAATCATGCCCCTAATTGTTTGGTGCATTTTGGTTTTTGGTGCCATGACTTGAATGGGTTTGGACCTCACCTTCAGATACATATTGGCTCCACCAGAGAGTTGATAGAGCCACATCTCAGAGCCACTTGTGTTCCTCTCCTGATTGGTGACTGGGCAACCCAACAATGAGTCCGGCTCTAGATCTTGTGTTCCAGACTCTTGTCCACTATTAGCATTCTAAGGATTTGATTTTGATTATTTTTGAGTGCTTGATTTCTGGTGCTGGCTTCTTTTAGTTTCATGGTCTGACCATTCAGTGATCTCTGTTAGTGGATTACAACTGTTCCCCAACTTATGGTGGGGTTGCATTCTGGTAAATCCATCATTAGGTTGAAAATATTGTAAGCCGAAAATGCATTTAATACCCCTAACTTACTGAACATCATAGCTTAGCCTAGCTTAACTTAAACATGCTCAGAGCACATACAACTACCTTTGGGCAAAATCATTTACCACATCTATAAAGTCTGTTTTATAATAAAGTGTTGAGTATCTCATGTAATTTATTAAATACTGTACTGAAAGTGAAAAGCAGAATTCTTATAAGTGCATCAGTTATTTACCCTCGTGATTGTGCGGCTGAATGGGAGCTGTGGCTTGCCACCGATGTCCAGCATCTTGAGGGTATTGCACTCCATATCACTAAATTGAGAAAAGATCAAAATTCGAAATTTGAAGTATGGATTCTATTAAATGTATATCACTTTCACGCCATCATAAAGTCAAAACCTAAGTCAGATGTCATAAGACAGTGACTGTCTATAACGGTTTATAGAGATCTTGTCTCTGTTGGGTGAAAGATGACAGTATTTGGTTAGTCTTTCTATTTTGAGTGCAAATCAATTAAGAATTCCATGCCCATCAGGAAGAGAACAGCTGTTTAACGTGGACTGGTGAGTTTTATAATCTGTTTACCCTTGACCCACAACTAAAATTTTAGGATTAAAGCTATACGCTGTCTTTCTATCTATGTGTGTATATTTACATGTAATTCAGAAAGGCCAGGAATTCCCATTGTGGCTCTGCGGGTTAAGAATCTGACCCAGTGTCTGTGAGGATACTGGTTTGATCCCTGGCCCCACTTAGTAGATTCAGGATCCAGCATTGCGGAAGTTGCAGTGTAGATTGCTGTGGCTGTGGTGCAGGCATGCAATTGCAGCTCCGATTTGACCCCTAGCCTGTGAACTGCCATATGCCTCAGGCGCAGCCAAAAAAAAAAAAAAAAGCCTTTACCATTCAACCTTTCATTATAGGATCATGTAATATTTTACTACTTATGGATGGTATTACCAAATAAGATTATAAAATCTCCTAAAGGAACTCTATTCTGATTGGCTTAGAGATAAATGAGTGCTTATATAAATTGAATGTTCCTAGAATTCCCAGAAAGTAAGGAAATTTTATTGTATTGGATACTTCGAATATGCCAAACAAAAGCATTTTTACAGAAACCAATTTAAATATTCTAAGAATTCAAGTTTACATAATTTAGGTAAATCTAGGAAATGAGAATAGCTTAATATTTTTGATTCAATAAAAAAGCTATACTTTTTCTGATTTATCAGTGTTGAATATGCTACAAGTGTACATTTTTATTCTACTTGGGTATGCTACTACATTTATATGTTCACTGATCAAATAAACTAGCATTACTTATATAAGTATTCAAGATTATGAAAAATATAAATTTTTGTTTAACCAAATTCTGACAGATTCTATTTCAAGAATAATTATATTTTACAGCATGTTAGCTTGAAGATAATTTCCAAGATATCTAGGTAATTTAAAACCTGTATAGCACAGGGACCTATACTTAATATTTTGTAATAACCTATAAGGGAAAAGATCTGAAAGAAAATGTATAACTGAATTACTTTGCTGTACACCTGAAACTAACACAACATTGTAAATGAACTGCATTTCAATATAAAGATGATCTTTAAAAAAATAAAAATAAAAGGCATAACAATTAGACAATCAGATTTAAAAACCTAGAAAAATCATCCTGGCAGCAGCATGGAGAATAAATTGAACTTGGAAGATTAAAACAAACAAACAAACAAACACAAAACACAGAAACAAACAAAAATATCCTTTGTACTGACACTAAATTGAGTGGGTTAATGAATATTCCTTAGCTATCTTAGAGTAAGAAAAAATATTGAAACATTAATTATCAAGCATAATTTTAAGTATATATACCTTTGTTATTTTTAACTGTTACAGAGTGGCTATATATACTTGGGTCTGTTAGTAAATGTGTTCATCTTTGCTACTTTGAAAAGTTGTACTATAGGATTTGTATACAGATATAGAAAGTTGTAGAAGATTTGTGGAAAGTGAATTTATTTTGTTGAGTTCAAAGCTGGCTAAGTCTTGATGTTCTTGTTTATAAGATTTTCAAAAAGAGCTTTATTGTTAGACATCTTATTGAGGCAAAGCTAGAATTAGATTCTCTCTGTTAAAACACCAAAATTTTCTTGGATTATTGGCCTGCTCCCTTTACAGGAGTTCCCCTTGTGGCTCAGTGGTAACAAACCAAACTAGTATCCACGAGGATGCAGGTCTGATCCCCAGCCTTGCTCAGTCGGTTAAGGATCCCGTGTTGCCATGACTTGTGGTGTAGGTAGCAGAAGTGGCTCAGACCTGGTGTTGCTGTGGCCGTGGTGTAGGCTGGCAGCTGTAGTTCCAATTCGACCCTTAGCCTGGGAACTTCCATATGCCACAGGTGCAGCCCTAAAAAAAAGAAAAAAAGATTATCCTTTACTTTCTGTGTAATCTACCTAAAAGATAAAGATTCTATGTCCTGCCAGAGTAACCCTTCTATGGTTTATGTTGACTTCATGGTGTCCTTCATTATTTAAGAAAACAGAGTACTTCCATGCAGTAAAGAGCTATGGTTCTTTACAATCACGTCACCTCCTATATTTACTTTTCAAAACTTTCATTGTCAAATTGGTCAGTTGGTATCCTAATACTGTTTTTCAGTAATCCATGATCCTATCTTAATCGTGTTCAAATATCCTGACAAATTTTGATATTCTAGATCCCCAAAATGTAATCCTAAATGATGTATTTTGCACCTACAATTGTCTTTCAGATTTCCTAGAAAATAGAATTGCTAGAGATAATTGGCTTTTTTTGGTATACTATTATTGATGAGTTGCATGAGAAGAGTGATTAAATCAGAGTAGATACTCAGCATTTCCTAGGTTAAAGCAGTACAGGTAAGATATTATTAATATAAATACTTCAGAGGAGTTCCTATTGTGGCTCAGTGGTTAACGAATTCGACTAGAACCATGAGGTTGTGGGTTCGATCCCTGGCCTTGCTCAGTGGGTTAACGATCCAGTGTTGCTGGGAGCTGTGGTGTAGGTCGCAGATGAGGCTTGGATCTGGCATTGCTGTGGCTCTGGCATAGCCCGGCGGCTACAGCTCCAATGAATCCCCTAGCCTGGGAACCTCCATATGCCGCGAGTATGCCCCTAGAAAAGGCGAAAAGATAAATAAATAAATACATACATACATACATACATACATACATACATACGTACTTCAGAAACTGTGTGCTGTGTGGGAAGTTCCTAGAGATTTGTCAGTGTCCTTGATGTCCATGAAATGCTTCTATTTGTCAGAGGTCTAGTGTTACTTTGGCTTGAAAATAGAAATCAACAGTATATATTATCAGTCATCATTTCAGTTTTTTAAAAAAAATGTTAATGTGGTTGCAACTTTGATTACTTAATGTAAATCTAGCATCTTATAAGCCAGTGGTTTTAAACTGGTGATTCACATCGCTTAGCTATGGAGTTTTATTAATATAAGCATGTTTAGGACCGACTCTAGACTTGCAGAAAATCTTTACCTGATATTCTTCATATATTCTAATAATATGCTTAACATAATCATCCGTATTATGTTAGGATTACTATGTTATATCTGAAGAATTTTTTCTTTTTCTTTTTCTTTTTTTTTTTTTTTTTGTCTTTTTGCCTTATCTAGAGCCGTACCCGCGGCATATGGAGGTTCCCAGGCTAGGGGTCTAACAGGAGCTGTAGCCGCCGGCCTTCACCACAGCCACAGCAACGTGGGATCCGAGCAGCGTCTGCAGTCTACACCACAGCTCACGGCAACGCCGGATCCTTAACCCACTGAGCAAGGCCAGGGATCGAACCCGCAACCTCATGGTTCCTAGTCGGATTTGTTAACCACTGAGCCACGATGGGAACTCCCAAGAATTTTTTTCTTTTTAAAGAATATGTTAATCCATTTTTTATAAATTAGATGTAACATTCACTCTTTGAAAATAGTGTTAATCATTATGCATATAGGCATTTTGTTTAAAACTTTCTTGGGAGATTGACTTTATTGTCTGGTTTTGCATGCCACAGAAACAACAAAATATCTTTGACAGTTATTTTGCATCTCTTCTTGCTTAAGTTTTATATCTTGTATTTCTTTGCTCAGTGTTCGCTGTAAATTATCAGTCTTTTCCTCCAGTTTATTTCCAATGTCTTGTATCATCTTCAGCATCATCATTCTAAAGTCTTCTTCCTGGAGGCTGATAATCTCCAGATCAATTAGCTGTTTTTCTGGTTTTTTTTCTTGCTCCCTTATCTGAGTTACAGTTCTCTGCCTTTTCATTTTTATAGATTTTTGGTGTGGTCTTCTTTTTGCAGCCAATAGACTTATACCTCTCTTATATCTGATGTCTGCCCCCCTTGTGGCTGAAATTGGTATGGGGGGGCTTGCTGTAGGCTTCCTGATAGGAGGGACTGGTGCCTGCCCACTGGTAGGTGGGGCTGATTCTTATCCCTCTGGTAGGTGGGGCTTTGTCTCTGGGTGAGCTTAGAGGCAGCTGTGTGCCTGGGGGGTCTTTAGGCAGCCTGTTTACTGATGGGTGGGGCTGTGATCCCACCTGGATTATTGTTCCACCTGGGGATTCTCAGGCTGATGGGTGGGGCCAGATTTTCCTAGGTGTGAGTGCTCAATGTGGGGCTCAGAACTCTCACTCCTGTAGTTGAGTCTCTGTGATAGTTACTTTCCTGTCTGTGGGCTTTCCACCCGAGATATATGGTTTTGCTTATATCACGAAATCATCCCTCCTGCCTCTGGATGTGGCCTCCTCTTTGTCTTCTGGAGTAGGATATCTTTTTGACAGTTTCCAGTCCGTTTGTTTGAAGGTTGTTCCAGCATTTGGTCGTAATTTTGTTGCTTCTATGAGAGAAGGTGAGTGCCAGTCCTTCTATTTTGCCATCTTAATCCCGTCTCCTCCATTGGCCTAGTTTTAGGAGAGGCCCTGTGTTGGGACTCACTAGGGTTCAGGTTCTTTATGCCTCTATGCAAAAGGAATTCAGTGAGAGACAAAGTGATAGGCAAGAAACAGATTTATTAGGAAAGGACACTTGTAAGAGATGCAAGCGGGCAGGCAAGGAAATGCTCTCAGGGCTTTTAAAATTCATAAGGAATCTGACATTCCTTATGAAAACTTACAGCCAAACCAGCTTATGAAGTCCTAAATAGTAACTTATTCTTTCTGAAACTATGTAAATTATTAGATCAAATCTAATGAGACTAACTTATTTGTGTGATCAAGATAGAGTTTCCAAGACAAGCAAAAGCTGAAGGAGTTCATCACAATTAAATGTTGAAGGGAATCCTTCAAGCTGAAAAGAAAGGGTGCTAATTAAGCTAATAGGAACATATATGAAAGAATAAACCTCACCGGAAAAGTAAATACATAGTAAAGGTAGTAGATTAATTAACTACAAAGCTAGTGTGAAGGTTAAAAGACAAAAGTAGTTAAACTCACTATGATTATATTATATGCATATCTCATCTTATTGTGCTTCAGATATACTGCAGTTTTTTTTTTTTTAGCAAATGGAAGGTTAGTGGCAACCCTGCCATGAGCAAGTCTATCAGCACCATTTTTCCAAAAGCATTTGCTCACTTCATGTCTCTGTCTCGTTTTGATGATCTACCCAATATTTGAAAATTGTCATTATTATTATATTTGTGATGGTGATCTGTGATCAGTGATCTTTGATATTCCTATTGTAAATGTTTTGGCATGCCACAGAACATGCCCATATAAGATTTCAAATTTAATTGGTAAACGTTGTGTGTGCATTTCCTCCTCCACTGACCAGTCATTCCCCCATTCCTCTCCCTTGCCTTGGGCCTCCCTATTCCTTGAGACAAAACAATATTTTTTTTATAGTTTTGGTAGTTTTTTTAATAATTTATTTATTTTTTATTTTTTTTGCATTATAGCTGGTTTACAGATTTCTGTCAAATTTTCCAAATGCACCAAGTGCTGACGGGTTACATGTACATATATGGATTTGTCACATGTGATTAGACATTGTTCCCTGTACTATACAGCTGGATCTCCTTGCTTTTCCATCACCGAAGCACTAGTTAACCCCATTTCCTCCCACCTCCTCCCCTACCCCCTTGGCAACCACAAGTCTGTTCCCCAAGTTCGTGATTTTCTTTTCTGTTGAGAGGTTAATTTGTGAAGTATATTAGACTTTCGTTATAAGAGATATCATATGGCATCTGTCTTTCTCCCTCTGACTTGCTTCACTCAGTGTGAGGGTCTCTAATCCCATCCATGTTGCTGCAAACGACATTATTTTATCCCTTTTTATGGCTGAATAGTATTCCATTGTGTATATATACCACATCATCCTAATCCAATCATCTGTCAATGGACATTTGGGTTGTTTCCATGTCTTGGCTATTGTGAATAGTGCTGCAGTGAACATGCGTGTGCAAGTGTCTTTCTCCAGGAAATTTTTGTCTGGATATATGCCCAAGAGTGGGATT
>PVHT020000026.1:4115509-4133425 GCA_004024745.2 Catagonus wagneri
CTGGGTCATATGGTAATTCTATGTAGAGTTTTCTAAGGTACCTCCACACTGTCTTCCATAGTGGCTGCACCAGCTTACATTCCCACCAACAGTGCAAGAGGGTTCCCTTTTCTCCACACCCCCTCCAGCATTTGTTGTTTGTGGACTTGTTAATGATGGCCATTCTGACTGGTGTGAGGTGGTATCTCATGGTAGTTTTGATTTGCATTTCTCTAATCATCAATGATGTTGAGCATTTTTTCATGCGCTTGTTGGCCATCTGTATATCTTCTTTGGAGAAATGTCTATTCAGGTCCATTGCCCATTTTTCAATGGGGTTGTTGGCTTTTTTGTGGTTGAGCTGCATCAGTTGTTTATATATTTTAGAGATTAAGCCCTCGTCAGTTGTGTCATTTGAAAAAATTTTCTCCCATTCTGTAAGTTGTCTTTTAGTTTTCTTTTTGGTTTCCCTTGCTGTGCAAAAGCTTGTCAGCTTGATTAGTTCCCATTGGTTGATCTTTGCTCTGATTTCTGTTGCTTTGGGAGACTGACCTGAGAAAACATTAGTAAGGTTGATGTCAGAGAATGTCTTGTCAATGTTTTCTTCCAGGAGTTTAATGGTGTCTTGTCTTATGTTGAAGTCTTTAAGCCATTTAGAGTTTATTTTTGTGCATGGTGTGAGAGTGTGCTCCAGTTTCATTGATTTACATGCAGCTGTCCAAGTTTCCCAGCAAAGCTTACTGAAAAGACTTTGTTTTTCCCATTTGAAGTTCTTGCCACCTTTGTCAAAGATCAATTGGGCGTCGGTGTCTGGGTTTATTTCTGGGGTCTCTATTCTGTTCCATTGGTCCGTATGTCTGTTTTGGTACCAGTACCATGCTGTCTTGATTACTGTGGCCCTGTAATATATTGCCTGAAGTCTGGGAGAGTTATGCCTCCTGCTTGGTTTTTGTTCCTCAGGATTGCTTTGGCAATGCTGGGTCTTTTGTAGTTCCATATACATTTTTGGATTGTTTGTTCTAGTTCTGTGAAGAATGTCATGGCTAATTTGATAGGAATTGCATTGAATCTGTAGATTGCTTTGGGTAGTATCACCATTTTTACAATATTAATTTTTCTGGCCCATGAGCATGGAATATCTTTCCATTTCTTTGTATCTTCTTTGATCTCCTTGATTAATGTTTTGTAGTTCTCTGCGTATAAGTCTTTCACCTCCTTGGTCAGGTTTATTCCCAGGTATTTGATTTTTTGGGGTGCTATTTTAAAAGGTAAAATACTTTGGTATTCTTTTTCTAATATTTCATCGTTAGTATATAGAAATGCGATTGGTTTATGAAGATTAACCCTATATCCTGCTACTTTTCTGAATTTGTTGATCAGTTCAAGTAATTTTGGAGTTGAGTCTTTGGGGTTTTCTATATATAGTATCATGTCATCTGCCTACAGTGACAGTTTTACCTCTTCTCTTCCTATTTGGATGCCTTTTATTTCTTCTGTTTGTCTGATTGCTGTAGCTAGGACTTCTAATACTATGTTGAATAACAGTGGTGAGAGTGGGCATCCTTGTCTTGTTCCAGACTTTAGTGGGAAGGCTTTCAGCTTTTCTCCATTGAGTATTATGTTTGCCATGGGTTTTTCATATATGGCCTTTATTATGTTAAGGACTGTTCCCTGTATTCCCACTTTGGTAAGAGTTTTGATCATGAATGGATGTTGGACTTTGTCAAATGCTTTTTCTGCATCTATTGAGATAATCATGTGGTTTTTAACTTTTCTTTTGTTTATGTGGTTTATGACGTTGATTGATTTGCATATGTTGAACCATCCTTGTGCACCTGGGATGAATCCCACCTGATCATGGTGTATGATTTTTTTGATATGCAGTTGGATTCGGTTGGCTAAAATTTTGTTGAGAATTTTTGCATCTATATTCATCAAAGATATTGGCCCATAGTTCTCTTTTTTTGTGGTGTCTTTGTCTGGTTTTGGAATTAAGGTGAGGTTGGCATCAGAGATTGTCTTTGGGAGTGTTCCTTCTTCTTCAACTGTTTGGAAAAGCCTAAGGAGGATGGGTATGAGTTCCTCTTTGTATGTTTGGTAGAATTTACCTGTGAAGCCATCTGGTCCTGGACTTGTATTTGTAGGGAGTGTTTTGATGACATACTCAATTTCATTTCTAGTGATTGGTCTCTTCAGTTGATTTATTTCTTCTTGATTCAGTTTTGGGGGGGTGTAGGTCTCTAAAAATTTGAGACAAAACAATATTAAATTAGGTCAGTTAATAACCTTACAATGGCCTCTAAGTATTCAAGTGAAAGGAGGATTCACAGTTTTCTCACTTTAAATCAAAAGCTAGAAAAGATTAAGTTTAGTGAGGAAGATATATAAAAAACCAAGAAAGGCTGAAAGCTAGGCCTCTTGTGCCAAACAGTTAGCCAAGCTGTGAATGCACAGCAAAAGTTTCTGAAGGAAATTAAATGTGTTATTCCAGGGAATACCTGAATGATAAGAAAGTGAAAAAGCCTTATTGCTGATTTGGAGAAAAGTCTGGAGAGATCAAAGCAGCCAGAAAATTCCCTTATGCCAAAGCCTAATTCACAGCAAGGCTCTAACTCTTTTCAATTCTATGAAGGTTAGGAGAGGTGAGGAAGCTTCAGAAGAAAAGTTTAAGCTAGCAAAGATTGGTTCTTGAGGTTTAATGAAAGACGCCATTTCCATAACATAAAAGTGCAAGGTGATGCAGCAAGTGCTACTGCGGCAGTAGCAAGTTAGTTTTGCTAAGATAATTAATGGAGGTGTTTATGCTAAACAGCATGTTTTCAATATAAACAAAACAGCCTTCTATTGGAAGAAGAAGCCATCTGGGACTTTCATAGCTAGAGAGGAGAAGTTAATGTCTGGTTTTAAAGCTTCAAAAAACAAGCTGACTCTCTTATTAGTGGCTTATGCAGCTGGTGACTTAAAGTTGAAGCCAGTGCTCATTTACTGTTTTGAAAACCCTAGGGCCCTTGAGAATTACTGTTCTGCCTGTGCTCTATAAATGGAAAAAAAAAGTAAACCGATAGCACATCAGTTTACAACATGGTTTACTCAGTATTTTAAGCTCACTGTTGAGACCTACAGGTGAGAAAAAAGGATTCTGTTCAAAATATTACTGCTCATTGACAATGTACCTGGTCACTCAAGAGCTCTGATAGGAAGGTACAACAAAATTAATGTTGTCTTCAAGCCCATTGACACAACATCCATTCTGAAGCCCATGGATCCAGGAGTCATTCTGACTCTCAAGCCTTATTATTTAAGAAGCATATTTCGTAAGGCTATAGTTGCCATAGATAGTGATTACTCTGATGTATCTGGGCAAAGTTGATTGAAAACTTCCTGGAAAGGATTCACCACCATAAGTACCATTAAGAACATTCGTGATTCATGGGAAGAAGTCAATACATCAACATTAACAGGTGTTGGGAAGAAGTTGATTCCAACCCTCATGGATGACTTTGAATAGTTCAAGTCTTCAGTGGGGGAAGACACTATAGATATGGTGGAAATAGCAAAAGAACTGGAATTAGGAGCCTGAAGATGTGACTGAATTGCTGCAATTTCATGATAATACTTTAATGGATAAGGAGTTGCTTCTTAAGAATGAGCAAAGGAAGTGGTTCCTTGAGATGGAATCTGATTCTGGTGAAGATGCTATGAAAATTGTGGAAATGCCAACAAAAGATTTAGAATATTATAGAAATTTGTTTGATAGTGCAGTAATAGGGTTTGAGAGGACTGACTCAAATTTTGAAAGAACTTCTATTGTGGGTAAAATGCTAAAATAGCATTGTATGCTAAAGAGAATTCATTCATCAAAGGAAGAAGTGATGTGACAAACTTCTTTCTTGTCATCTTAAGAAATTGCGACACCAATGGTCAGTTACTCTTCAACAAGGAGACGAGAATATAAAATTGGGAAAAGATAATCTCTTCAGCAAGTGGTGCTGGGAAAACTGGACAGCTGCGTGTAAATCAATGAAACTAGAACACACCCTCACACCATGCACAAAAAACCTCCCTCAAAATGGCTTAAAGACTTAAATGTAAGACAAGACACCATTAAACTCCTAGAAGAGAACACAGGCAAAACATTCTTTGGCATCAACCATACAAGTGTTTTCTTAGGTCATCTCCTAAAGTAATAGAAATAAAAACCAAAATAAACCAATGGGACTTAATCAAACTTACAAGATTTTGCACAGCAAAGGAAGCCATAAAAAAAAAAAACCCCAAAGGACAACCTATGGAATGGGAGAAAATACTCGCAAATGATGCAACTGATGAGGGCCTAGTATCCAAAATATACAAAAAGCTCATGTAACTCGACAGCAAAAAAAAACAAAACAAAACTAAGCAAAAAACCCAAGCAACCCAACTGAAAAAAGGATGGCCAACAGGCACATGAATAAATGCTCAACATCACTAATTATTAGAGGAATGAAAAGCAAAACTTCAATGAGGTACCACCTCACATCGGTCAGAATGGCCATCATCAGTAAGTCTACAAATAACAAATGCTGGAGAGGGTGTGGAGAAAAGTGTACCCTCCTACACTGTTGGTAGGAATGTAAATTGGTACAACCACTATGGAAAACAGTATGGGGGTACCTCAGAAAACTGAATATAGAACTGTCATATGATCCAGCAATCCCATTACTGGGCATATATCCAGACAAAAATCTCATTGAAAAAGATACATGCACCTCTATGTTTACTGCAGCACTATTCACAATAGCCAAGGCATGGAAACAACCTAAATGTCCATTAACAGATGATTGGTTTAAGAAGGTGTGGTATATTATACACATGGAATACTACTCAGCTATAAAGAAGAACAAAATAATGTAATTTGCAGCAACATGGATGGAACTAGAGACTCTTATACTAAGTGAAGTAAGTCAGACAAAGACAAATATAGGATATCACATATGTGGGATCTAATAAAATGATACAAATGAACTTATTCACAAAACAGATACAGACACACAGATTTCAAAATCAAATTTATGGTTACCGAAGGGGAAAAGTTGGGGGGAGGGATAAATTGGGAAGTTGGGACTGGTATACACACACTACTATGTATAAAATAGATAAGTAACAAGGACCTACTGTATAAACAGGGAAATATACTCAGTTCTCTGTGGTGGCCTATATGGGAAAAGAATCTGAAAAAGAATTGATATATGTATGTGTATAACCAATTCACTTTGCTGTACACCTAAAAATAACACAATTCTGTAAGTCAACTATACCACAATAAAATTAAAAAAATAAAAAGTGATCTCAGTGTTTTTTTTTTTTTTTTTAGTATATTCACAGTGTTGTGCAACCATCACCCTTCTCATTCCAGAACATTCCCATTACCCCACCCCCAAAATAAACCCTGGATCTGGGCAGAGATATTTTTTTTGAAATACAGTTGATGTACAATATTATATATACAGGGTACAATATAGTAATTCACAATTTTAAAGTTTATATTCCACCTATAGTTATTATAAAATATATACGCCCTATGTTGTACAAAATATTCTCATAGCTTATTTTATACTTAATACTTTGTATCTCATTATCCCCTTCTCCTGTATTACCCCTCCCTCTCCCCACTGATAACCACTAGTTTGTTCTCTATATCTGTGAGTCTGCTTCTTTTTTGTTATTTTCAGTAGTTTGTTATGTTTTTTAGATTCCATATGTGAGTGATATAATACAGTACTTGTCTTTCTTTGACTTACTTCACTTAGCATAACACCATCCAAGTCCATCTAAGTTGTTGCAAATTGGGCAGAGATTTTTAAGGCCCCCTCTACTATTGAGTAAACCTGTTATTCAAATCTGATAGTAATGATGAAACAATAGATCTGCATATTCAATTGTTAATCTAATAAATGGAGATGTGATATACCAATCCAACCTGCCTGGTCCCCTTTGCAAGCAAAGACATCACATTTGAGTATAGAATAAAAAAACAATTTCCTACATTACATAATACAAGCAATAGTAGTAACTGCTTCCATTTATATGCTGCCTTACAGCCTAGGTGTTCTCACATACTCCCTCTCCCTCATGCAACTTTCAGACTCATACAGTGTCCGACAGCTGTTCAAGAGCAGAACCAGAGCAGAACCAGAACAGAACCTCTGGCTTGACTCCTAGACAAGATCTCCCCTGACTTTATGGTGCCTCTCTGGCTGGGCTCATTTTTGGCCCAGCCACTGCTGATGGAGTCAATCTTTATTTTGATGTAAAGCTAACTGGCTTTTGATAGGACTCTAACAACTCCTGAACTTAGTTTTATTTGCCTGCTCGAATCTCAGCCAGTCAGAGGGCCAACTAAGGATGACACCCAAAAGGGAGTTATGGCTCAACTGAAGGCCCAGCTTAGCACCTCTGCCCTGAGAACAAGGTAAATGTATACCCAGGAGAACAGATATGGTTGGAAGAACTCTAACTGACCCCACCATTCATTTCTCCTCTTTAGACTCATTTATATTTCCCCTTTTATCTTGGGATTTCTTTATTCTTTCCTAGAGGTGGTGCTAAGTAGAAGAAGCCAGAAGACCATGTGAAGATCATGACATTGATCCTTCTCTGTCTGTATCAGGCTTTATGTAGTTTTTAATCCTCTCAACAACCCTGTGAAGTAGATTAACACAATCCTCGCTTAACATAAAAAACAATCAAGACACGGAGGGGTGAACAAATATGTTTTTGTCCCAGTAGGTGGAAGTACCAAGTCAAAGACAGGTGCCTTGATGGGGCCGCGTGTTAAATATTCAACTCCCATCCTGTCAAGACTTGACTAGAGGGTTAGTTTCCTAGTACATTCTTGTTATGATTAGCTATGTACTCCCTGGGCCCCAGGAAGTTATATCTTTTTATGTTCTCAGCCCCTAATTCTAAGGCATCCAGTATTGCCTACTTAATCCCTCCCAATCAGGTCAAACCAGCAAGTTTTTCATAGAGAATTAAAATAATAAAATTACTAAATACATTCTAAGCAGCACTTTCATCCTCCCGCTCTGCCTTTGAGTATACCTGCCATCCCATACTTCTTTCTGCTGGTTTATAAAGGGTCAGGGAGCGTCTCCAAGTTCCAAAGTCCTTAAAAGAGGAGGCAGTCAGACTTGAATCCGATAACTGGTTCTGTTATTTAGTTCATGACCAGAGGTCTGGCTCCAGCTCTGGCTCTTGGCTGGCCTCTGTGAACAGAAAGAAGGAAACTCGTTTTTCATCCTCTCTTTCCAAAGTCCGATCTAACTGTCTGCACGCAAATTCCATGACGGAGTTAGGCACTTTAGGCGGCAGCAGGTGGAAAGTGTTTCATTCCTGATGGGAATTCCTGGGCCCAAATCCCAACCCCTCCTTCCTTTCTCACAGAAACTCATAGGCCCCTGCTCTCTGAATGACCCACCAACTCCTAGGCAAAGCAAACAGAATCCCAGCTCAGCCTGGCCCCAGCAGCATCTTCCTTAAGTTCTGACTGCTTACCTGAATTAGGAACTAGGACCTATAGGAACTGATTGGGCTTAACTGTATGGGGCAATGGTAAGGGCCCTGGGCTGGAAAAAAACAGCCCAAGACTCCTAGGTCCATCTCTACCTCAAATCACTTCTTGTGAGGCCTAAGTTTTCTCATCTAGAAAGCAAAAGTAAAGTGGCTTCCTAGCCCTTCTTCTATAGTGTTTTGTACAGAACATTAAAAATCCTATAAAAATTACATAAAATATGGAATAAATTTAAGCCCACAATCCCTCAGCCCCAGCCCCAGGGCACCTTTGATCCCTGATTAGGGTATAAGAGTGATCCAAGAAGGATGATGGAACAGTTAAAACATGCATTCCTTCTCAGGACTTCCCACTCTATTCCCTGACTCTGAAGTTTATTTAAATTGGGGCTGATGGGGATGGCATGTGAAGAATATGTGTGTATGGAGTGCTTCTCCAGCAGACACGAGAAAGGTCTGGGCATGAATCCATATGTCTATGAGCAAGCACTGGAGTAGGGGGACTAGGGATGCCAAGAGGCATAATGACTCATTTGCCTAAAGTGTATGGATCACATCCATGTACAAAGCACAGCAGTGCCCATTCTCACCCAGCTCTCTTTTCTGCCTCCTATTTATTCGCTCTTCCGTCAAGACCACCTTTTGCTGAGGCTTGTGCAAGGAAAAGATCTTTTCTCATTGTGATGCCGGCTTAGCTCCAGTCTATGAAAACAACCAAGGAGCCCATATGTGTAATGGGAGCTCATATGTGTAATGGGGAAAAGAGACTCTCACAACTTGAAGAAGTGGCTCACTGTTAAAGGCATGTTTGATTTGAACTATCTAGGGGACATCTAGGTGGAGGTTTCCGCAGCCAATTAAATATGTGAATCTGAAGCTCCAGAAAAGGTGAAGTCTAGAGATAAAGATTTAAGACTCACCTTGAAAGAGCTCATTTTTTTTTCTGGCTTTTGTCTTTATAGGGCTGCACCCATGACATATGGGGGTTCCCAAGCTAGGGGCCTAATCCGTGATGTTGCCACTGGCCTACGCCAGAGCCATAGCAACGCCAGATCCGAACCACGTCTGTGACCTACACTACAGCTCATGGCAATGCCAGATTCTTAACCCACCTGAGCAAGGCCAGGGATCGAACCCGCAATCTCATGGTTCCTAGTTGGATTCATTTCCACTGCACCATGATGGGAACTCTGAAAGAGTTCATTGTTAAAGCCAAGGGAGTAAATAGGATCTTTCAGAGATCTGAGGAATACCTTCTAGAGCTAGAATGGAAGGAGCCCAAGGGTGAACTCTTAGGCTCAATTATTTCAAAAAATTGGAGGAAGAAGTAGAATGGTTCAACCAAGGAGACTGAGAAAGAGCAGTCAGAAAGTAGAAAGAGAATGAAAAGAATATTGTCATGAAAATCAAGGGAAGACAGTTGTCAGAAAAAGAGTAAGCATAGAGAAAAGTGGTCAAGGAAGTGCACACAGAATAAAAGCTCTTTCATTTGGTGACGTTTGAAAGAATAAGTCTCGAGGGCAAAATCTAGATAGCAGAGAACTAACATCTGAGAGGTAGGGTTGTCAGAGCTGGAATCTGGGGTTTGAAAGATTTGCAGGCCAATGACAGGATGGTGGGAACAGGCAGATTCTTACATGAACAGCAAGGTCAAGCAGAGGACTTTCAAGGAGAGGGAGAGCTGAACTTTTTGTCCTTTCTAGCATTCTCTTATTAAAGTCACTTTAGACTCCTTGGTCTCCTTCCTGTCTTCTGGGCTTATCCTACTTTCTATCTTGTTCTATTCTAATTGGCTACAATGAACTTGACAGAAGAAATCAAACACTTGCTCTCTGACCCCAACTAGGATCTGCCTACTGTCCAATACATTTTCTAGTCATGTCATAGTCACTCCCTAAAGTAACAGTTTCATTTCTTTTTTTTGGGGGGAGGAGTCTTTTTTGTTAGCAGTTTATTTTCTTTTAGGCCGCATCCACGGCATGCAGAAATTCCTGGCCTGGGATTGAACCTGAGCCACAGATGTGACAATGCTGAATCCTCAACCGTTAGGCCACTGGGGCTCTCCAATGTTTTTATTTCTTGTCCACTTCCCTTAATGCACTGGCCTCCACCATTATTTCTTGGCAGATGATCTCACCTGCTATACATACAAGATAGTCTTTATCAGGTCTAAACTCCTTCCACTCTGTCTCAGACTTTTTTTTTAATGGCCATACCTGCAGCATATGGAAATTTCCAGGCCAGGGCTTGAATCTGAGGTGCAGCTGTGGCAACTCCATATCCTTTAACCCACTGCAGTAGGCTGGGAATCGACCCCCCTCTACGGCTACAGGAGCCACTATGTCGGATGCATAACCCATGGCACCACAATGGGAACTCCTCAAATATCTCAAACTTTATACCCCTGTTTTTGCTATCCTCTTTCCTCTTTGAATAGAACACCAGTGCCCCAATCCTTGCCTTCAATTTAGTTCCCCCAGTCCACTTTCAGAGCTCTGCTCCCTCATTTTATCCCCACTCAGATTGATTTAGATGTGTGCATCTTGTCTCTCCAGCAAGACCCTGAGCTCCTGTGGCAGAGACTGTTACACTCTTCCATGGTTTCCACAGCAAAGCTTATAAAGAGCAATTAACTTGAGAGAGCAAACTGATTTCAAGCACTCAATACACTATAAATCCTTGGAAAACCAGCTTCTGAGAAGCGGTTTAGCATAGTTGTTAAGAACACATATTTTGGAGCCAGACCACTTGGATCAGAATCCTGGCTACATCATTACTTTCTGTGTGATCTTGGACAATTCACTTTTTTCAAATTTCCAAACATATACAAAAGTTGAAAGAATTTTACAATGAGTACCCATGTATCAACCACTAGATTTTACCATTATCATTTTACTATACTTGTTTTTATTATATATATATTTCACTGCTCTGGGCATTTTTCTCTCTGGCCCCCATTGCCACATTGCTTGTCCAAGTCATACGTGTCAAGCAAAATTCCAAGATAGTCTGCCAAGATTCCTGGCCCCTGGTGTACACATGTTCTCCCATTTATGCAATCAAACACTAATTTAGGTGCTGCTAGGAAATGATTTTGCAGAAGTAATTAAAGTCCCCATTCAGCTGACTTTATTTTAGGGAGATTTGATTACCCTGGGTGGGCCTGACCTAATCAGGTGGACACTTAAAATAAATCAGAGACATTCAAATAATCAGGGGTTCTCTTATTGGCCTTGGAGAGGCAAACAGCCATGTTGTGACCTGCCTGTGGAGAAGACCACGTGGCAAAGACATGGGGGGCAACCTATAGGAGCTGAGAGTGGTCCACAACCAATAGCCAGAAACAAAATGGAGACGTCGGTCCTAAACCTCATGGAAATAAACTCTGCCCCAAAATCAGTGAGCTTGGAAGAGGACATCAGGTCTCAAATAAAATCGCAGTCTGTGGACACCTTGATGTCAATCCGGTAAGACCTGAACAGAGGACCCAGCTAATCTGTATTTGGACCCTGACACGTAGAAACTGTGGGATAATAAGCTTCTGTTGTTTTAAGTCACTGAATTTGTGGTAATTTGTTATACAGCAAAACTAATACAGTGTGGAAAATCCTTCTTTTCCTTTAGTTCAGTAAAGACAACTTTGGAATTTGTCAGAAAGAGTTTTACCAGGAAACCAAGGGCAAACAAAACAAACACCAACACAGACGCAGCTAATTTTATATAACATTGAACTCTGATCCAAAAGTAACTCAGACAAGTTGGCCTGTCTGACATAACTAATGGGACATAACATCCCAGTTCTTTCTTCTTATACCTCAGCATGCCTGGGGTGAAGGAGTCAGTGCTAAAGCAAGCCACTGAGACACAGAACCCCAGGTTCTGGGCTAAGTCCATTTTTACTTCGAAAGTCTCCTTAGTCTTCTTGAACAGAAAGGCCCTTTTCATTTCTGTCCTGAAGATTAGTCTTTGGGGTTATATACCCTTCTGCACCAAACTTGCTGTCACTTATCCAGCCAGTCAGAGAGAATTTCAGGACTCTGGCCACTGGAAATCCTACCTTCTCTCCTGGCCTAGTCTGCCCTGTGGTCTGTGGACCATTGACTGAAGCTTATTCACCAGCCAGTTTGTAGATTCATGCTCTTAGTGAAGTGAAAACAACTGCCAGTTGAAGTTTCATGGAGCTGCCTCCTTCTTCCCTGCATATAAGATCAAATGTGCCTCTAGCATCTGCTTTATTCTCTTGGGACAAGGTGACATTCTTCAACTCTGGTCTCCAAAAGAAATCAATGAGAATTCCCTAAGATTATGTTCAGAAGCTACAATTCCTGTTTATATAATACTTCATAAGATAAATAGAAATATACAGTCATTGATTATCAGAGTTAGAATCATCTAACTTTGTGGTATCTAAACATGGCTTGTCATCAGAATCCACTGGGGATTTTGGTACAGATAGTGTCCCACATCTAGATATCAGTATTAAGACACCTAGGGCAAAGGACAGAGCCCTGAACTGTACCCTGGCCTCGCTCAGTAGGTTAAGGATCCAGCATTGCCATGAGCTGTGGTGTAGGTGGGTGGCTACGGCTCCTATTTGACTCCCAGCCTGGGAGCCTTCATATGCCATGAGTGTGGCCCTAAAGAGACAAAAAAAAAAAAAAAATTTCAAAAAGTGATGCACAAATTCTCCCTTTGTTTTGAAAGGGGTCTTTAGGACCACAGTTCCCATCACAGTTTTATGAACAGTTTAGAACTGTTCATGCTACTGTAAGTGAGAGTAACCTGCCCTGACAAAGGAGAAAAGTCTCAGCAGAAAGAGACACAGAGAAAAAAGAGAAATGGAAACAGAGAAATGGACAGCAGGTGGAGAGAACAAGCTTTAGAATATGCACAGGAAATAGTCAAAAGAGATTCCATTTGGATACTACAAAATGAATCATGTAACTTGGAAAAAGTCTAAAAGAAAAATGTTTCTGAGGTAGGAGGAAGCCGAAGAACATCCGGGCTAAGAGATATCTCGCCTTGCTAACCAATGAGCCAGGGGCTGGTCTTAACCTATAGTGAGTTGGAGAGGTCATTCTGGTGATGCCTGGACTATCCCAAGGTCCAACTGGCGCATAAGGAGATCTGACTATCTAAGGTTCTAGTCTGTAGGAAAAATACTCTGAGCCAGGCAGACTGGCAGTCGGAAGACTAGAGATCTTGAAATATGTTCCTGAAGAATCAGCTAGGATGATTGGTGAAGACAGATGAAAGAAACTAAATCTGGACTGGAGTAAGCCTGAGGAGGGAAATGATAGCAGCCTGAATGTACTTGGACTGTGTAAACAGAGCTAAATGGAATGGATAGGGGTGAGGGTAGCTGGATCATGAGCAAGAGGGTGCTGAATACCAGGGAGAACAGGAGCCAAAAAGGGATTTCAGGACACTTAATGGCCATCTCTATCTGCATCCCTAATGTATTTGGGCTGATCTTGTGTGCCAAAAACAACTCTTGTTTGGTCAGTGGAGAAGGTAAGTCCCATGTCATATTTGTATCAGCCTCTACCACACATACTTTCTTTACCCAGAGTTGTCTTTGGAGTATAATAAACTCTTAAGGCATCATGGTGCTCTGGGGAAAGAGACGTCCCTTTCAGGTAAGGTGGGCAAAGAAGGCTTAACAAAAGTTGATTGCTTGACTTAATTTATTGAACAAATCTTTACTAAAGGCCAAAAAACACAGAAGGTTGTGCTAGGAAATGCTGGAAATACAGAGGAAATGCTGGACATTGCCCTTGTCTTCAAATAGCATATAACATCCTTCAGGAAAACTTGTCAACAGAGCCATACAAGAGTAGTTGCATCACTGTTTATCACTGATAAAGGCAGGCAGTACATGCCAAGAAATCCTAGGATTCTCAGACAGTGTGACAGTGGACTTCAGAGAGGGCACTGAAACCTAATATTCAGTGAGACTTCTTGGGGGAGCAGAGTTTTGAATGATAGGTAAGATTTAACTAGGCTGAAAGAAAAAAGGAAGATTTGTACATGGAAATAGAACAACCAATAACATAGTTTGGGAGTAAAACAAGATCTCATTAAGGAGTTGGGGGGGAGGGGCACCTTTCCTGATGGCCCTCAAAAATTATCCTCCAAAAGTGACCACAGGGTAATTACTTATCATTTTGGCTTACATATAAGGTCAGCTTTCAAACACTCCTCTACTAAGTTGGATAAACCCTTCCTCAGGTTGGCCCTGTGCTTATTTTGACTTCCCTTCCACAATGGCCCAATTGGCTGGCTCCTCAAGAAGGCTTTCTGATAGGTGAATTATATTCTATAACCCATCATCTGGGGTTACTAAATGAATAAATATCTGTCTAGTTGTTTTATGTCAGGACACCTAGAAAGGCCTGAGTAATTTAATTTCAATATACACGATCAAGAGATTCATTCCAGGCCTTCTTCCTGGGTAATGTTAACAGATTAAAAACTCCCAAAGGGGAGTTCCCATCCTGGCACAACGGTTAATGAATCCGACTAGGAACCATGAGGTTGTGGGTTTGATCCCTGGCCTTGCTCAGTGGTTCGACGATCTGGCGTTGCCGTGAGCTGTGGTGTAGGTCGCAGACGCGACTCGGATCTCCCGTTGCTGTGGCTGTGGCATAGGCCGGCGGCTACTGCTCCAATTCGACCCCTAGCCTGGGACCCTCCATATGCCGCAAGTGCGGCCCTAGAAAAAGGCAAAAAGAAAAAAAAAAAACCCAAAAAACTCCCAAAGGAATTGTGACCATATATTAGAGCCAATTTGGGGCCTCCAATGGAAAGGGGGAAGAAACCCCATGCCCCTTCTAAACCTGTCTGGTATTTGTAGCCACTAGGTTACAGTAGCGACTTTTGCCTGCTTTCACCATAAGCACAATAAGAGGATCTTAAACTACTTAGAGGAAGGCTGTATTTTGCTTTGGCGCCTGAAATGTCTTATTCTCAATGGAAAATCCTACCATTATACATTAAGTGTAGTCAATACCATAGGACAAGGGTTACTACAATGGAAAGGGGGAACAGAACACTGGTCCCTCCTACCACATTATGCAACCTTTCTCTGTAATGACCTGCCTGGCTCCCTGCTCATGTACTCCTCTATGCCAGGCACCTACAGGCACTTTGTTCATTCATTCATTCAACATTTTTCACTATGCATCAGTTATGTACCGGGCACTGGGGTATCAGGTACTGGAAATTTAATCAAATGAGAAAAAAAAACACCTAGTTGCTGTTCCTCTGAAGCTCACATTTTGCTGTGGGAGACAGACATTTAAAAATTACACAATAAACATATACTTATAACCTGTGATCAATGCTATGAAGGCAGATCCCAGAATATAGTTGATTCTCACTGTTCACAGCAGTTACACTCTATAAAGTTGTCACCAACACTAAATTAGTGAATCCTGAACAATTGCTCCAGGGAAATGCAGAGTCAAGTACCTGCTGGTTGCAATGCTTTTATTAAATGGTCATTACTTTGTTTTGTGTATCTCTGTTTAAAGACAGTTTATTTAATATAAATTGTTGATTAATTACCATTGAACTCACTGTATCTCAAGCTTGAAGGAAGCTTCTTTTTTTCTGTAATACATCACAGTTTTGTGCATAGGAACATGAGACAGCACTCCAGCACTATGCATATATATATATATATGCATTTATGTTGTTTCCATATATATATATATATACACACATATATATAATAAATACATATGTGTATTTATTAAAGTATCGTTGATTTACAACATTGTGTCAGTTTCTGCTGTACAGAAAAGTGACCCAGTCATACATATATATACATTCCCTTTCATATATTATCTTCCATCATGAACTATACCAAGAGACTGGAGATGGTTCCCTGTGCTCTACAGTAGGACCTCATTGCTCATATGCATTCTAAATGCAATAGTTTGTATTTACTAACCCCAAACTCCCAGTCCATCCCATTTCTTCTCCTCTCCCCCTTGGCAACCACAATCTGTTCTCTATGTCTGTGAGTCTGTTTCTGTTTGCAGATAGGTTTACTTGTGCCATAAGTTAGATTGCACATGTTTAAGTTATATAATATGCTATTTGTCTTTCTCTTTCTGACTTCACTTAGTACGATAATCTCTAGTTGCATCCATGTTGCTACAAATCCCATTATTTCATTCTTTTTTATGTCTGAGTAGTATTCTGTTGTATGTACCACATCTTAATCTATTCATCTGTCGATGGACATTTAGGTAGCTTCCATGTCTTGGCTATTGTAGATAGTGCTGCTATGAACATAGAGGTGCATGTATCTTTTTTTTAACACAATAATACTCAAGCTTTTATTACACAATAATTTCTTTTTTGGTGCACATTTTGTTATTAAAGTATAGTTGATTTACAATGTTGTGACAATTTCTGCTATACAGTAAAGTGACCCAGTCATACATATATATACATTCTTTTTCTCATATTATCTTCCATTATGGTCTATTCCGAAAGACTGGGTATAGTTTCCTGTGCTATTGCTTATTCATTCTAAATGTAATAGTTTGAATCTACTAACCACAAATTCCCAGTCCATCCCAGTCCCTCCCCACCTTGGAATCACAAATCTGTTCTCTATGGCTGTGGGTCTGTTTCTGTTTTATAGATAGGTTCATTTGTGCCATATTTTAGATTCCACATATGTGATACCATGTGGTATTTGTCTTTCTCTTTCTGACTTACTTCACTTAGTATGAGAATCTCTAGTTTCATCCCTGTTGCTGCTAATGACATTATTTCATTCTTTTTTAGGGCTGGGTAGTATTCCATTGTGTATATGTACCACATCTTAATCCATTCATCTGTTGATGGACATTTATGTTGTTTCCATGTCTTGGCTATTGGAAATAATGCTGTTATGAACATAGGGATGTGTGTATCTTTTCAAATTCTGTTTTTCTCTGGATATATGCCCAGGAATGGGATAGTTGGTTATATGGTAGTTCTATATTTAGTTTTCCGAGGAACCTCCATACTGTTTTCCCTGGTGATTGTACCAATTTACATTTCTACCAACAGTGTAGGAGGGATCCCTTTTCTCCATACCCTCTCCAGCATTTTTTATTTGTAGACTTACCAATGATGGCCATTCTGACTGGTGTGAGGTGGTACCTCATTGAAGTTTTGTTTTGCATTTCCCTAATAATTACTAATGTTGAGAATTTTTTCATGTGCCTTGGCTATCCATATGTCTTCTTTGGAGAAATGTCTATTTATATCTTCTGCCCATTTTTCCTTTTTGTTTTTGAGTTGTATGAGTTTGTATATTTTGTTGCTTAACCCCTTGTTGGCTGCATCATTTGCAAATATTTTCTCCTATGCCATAGGATTTTTTTTTGTTCTTTTTTATGGTTTCCTTTGCTGTGCAAAAGCTTATAAGTTTGATTAGATACTATTTGTTTATTTTGTTTTTATTTCTATTGCTTTGGGAGACTGACCTAAGAAAACATTTGTATGATTGATGTCAGAGAATGTTTTGCCTATATTGTCTTCGAGTTTTATGCTCTTGCGTCTTATGTTTAAGTCTTTAAACCATTTTGAGTTTATTTTTGTTCATGGTGTAAGGATGTGTTCTGGTTTCATTGATTTATATGCAGCTGTTCAGTTTACCCAGCACCACTTGCTGAAGAGACATTTTCCCATTTTATATTCTTGCTTTCTTTGTTGAAGATTACTTAACTCTAGGTGTCTGGGTTTATTCCTGGGCTCTCTATTCTGTTCCATTGATCCTTATGTCTGTTTTTGTACCAATACCACACTGTCTTGATTACTTAGCTTTGTAATACTGTCCAATGCCTGGGAGAATTACGATGAGGGCCGTTTTAAACAGCAAACTCACTAACAAAAAATGGTGAAAATATGGCGCTAAATAGATTTCAAAAAGGACTCTAGTTTACACTGTGACAGCCGAAATAAGAATGCAGAATATTGCCCTGTTCAGCCTCAACTGGGAACATATGTCTTGGACAACTAAAATTTTCACTGCTCTGTGCCTGTTCTTGAATAATTGCCAAAGTGCTATGAATATTTAAACAAATTTTAATTCAACCTATTTAAAGTAAAAAAAAATCACTAATTTCTCCTTCCCCTCCTCCACCTCTTGCAACAAGTATCTCTTTTCTGTATTTGTGAGCTTTTTCTCTTTTAAGATTTCACATATAAAAGAGGTCATAGAATATTTGTCTTTCTCTATCTGACTTATTTCAGTTAGCATGATGCCTTTGAGGTCCATTCATATTGTCACAAATGGTATGGTTTCATTCTTTTCCATGGTTGTATAATATTCTGTTCTGTATACACACACACACACACACACACACACACACACATGTA
>PVHT020000026.1:4137225-4167840 GCA_004024745.2 Catagonus wagneri
TATATATATATATATATATATATATATATATATATATATATATATTTGCTTTTTAGGGCCACACCCACAGCATATGGAGGCTCCCAGGCTAGGGGTCCAATTAGAGCTACAGATGCTGGCCTACACCACAGCCACAGCAATGTGGTATCCTTAACCCACTGAGTGAGGCCAGGGATGGAACCCACAACCTCAAGGTTCCTAATCAGATTGGTTTTTGCTGCCCCACAATGGTAAGTCCTCCTTTGTCAATGATTAATTGAACATAGGTGTGTGAGTTTATTTCTGGGCTCTTTATTTGTTCCATTGGTCTGTATGTCTGTTTTGGTACCAGTACCACACCATCTTGATTACTGTGGCTTTGTAATTTTGTCTGAAGTCTGGGAGAGTTATGCTTCCTACTTGGTTTTTGTTCCTCAGGATTTCTTTGGCAATTCTGGGTCTTTTGTGGTTACATATCAATTTTTAGATTGTTTGTTGTAGTTCTGTGAAAAATATCATGGGTAATTTCATAGGGATTGCATTAACTCTGTAGATTTCTCTGGATAGTATTGTCATTTTAACAAGTAATACTTCCAATCCAGGAGCATGTAATATCTTTCTATTTCTTGAATCCTCTTTCTTTTCTTTGATTAACATTTTATAGTTCTTACAAATCTTTCACCTCCTTGGTCAGGTTTATTCCTAGGTATTTAATTTTTTTGAGGTGGTATTTTAAAAAGTATTGTATTTTTATATTCCTTTTCTAATATTTCATTGTTAGTATGCAGAAATGAACTGATTTCTGAATGTTAATCTTGTATCCTGCTACTTTGTTGAATTCATTGATCAGTTTTTGTAGTTTTTGTGTTGAGTCCTTAGGGTTTTCCATATATAGTATCATGTCATCTGCATAGAGTGACACTTTTACCTCTTATCTTCTAATTCATATAGTTTTGTTTCTCTGATTACTATGGCTAGGACTTTCGATACTATGTTGAATAAAAGTTCTGAGAGTGGGCATTCTTGTCTTTTTCGGATTTTAGCCAGAAGTCTTTCAGCCTTTCAGCCTTTCTCCTTTGAGTATTATATTTACTGTGGGTTTGTCATAAATGGCTTTTACTATGTTAAGGTATGTTCCCTCTTACTCACTTTAGTAAGAGTTTTTATCATGAATGGGTACTGGATTTTGTCAAATGCTTTATCTGCATCTATTGAGATGATCCTGTGGTTTTTGACTTTTCTTTTGTTAATGTCGTGTGTGACATTGATTGATTCACATATGTTGAACCATCCTTGTGAACTTGGGATGAATCCTATTTGGTTGTGGTGTGTGATCTTTTTTATATGGTATTGCATTCAGTTGGCTAAAAATTTGTTGAGAATTTTTGCATATATATTCATCAAAGTTATTGGCCTATAATGTTCTTTTTTGGTAGTATCTTTGTCTGGTTTTGGTATTAGAGTAGTTCTATGTTTAATTTTTTTTTTTAGTTGCACTTGCAGCATGTGGAAGTTCCTGGGCCAGTGACTGAACCCACGCTATAGTTAAGACCTGTGCTCAGCTGTGGCATTGCTGGATCCTTAACCCTTGTCTTTTTGATATTTGCCATTCTAATATGAAGTGATATCTCATTGTGGCTTTGATTTTCAGTTCCCTAGTCATTAATGATGTAGAGAATCTTTTCATGTACTTTTGGCCATCTGTATTGCTTCTTTGGAAAAATGTCTATTCAGATCTTCTGCCCATTTTTTATCATTCTTTTGCTATTGAGTTTTATGAGTTTATTTTAATATTTTGGATATTAGCCCCTAATCAGATATATGATTTACAATTATTTTTCCTGTTCAGTAGGTTGCCTTTTCATCTTGTTGATAGTTTACTTTGCTGACAGAAGCCTTTGGGTTTTATATGGTCTCATGTGTTTATTTTTGCTTTTGATGTCAGATTAAAAAAATCATTAAGATCTACGTCAAGGAGCTTGCCACCTACATTTTCTTTTAGAAGTTTTATAGTCTCAGGTCTTATATTAAAATCTTTAATCCATTTTGAGTTAAATTTGGAGTATGATGTAAGATATTTGTCCAGTTTCATTATTTTGCATATGGTTACCCAATTCTCTCAGTACTATTTATTGAAGAGACTGTCATTTCCCAATATATATTCTTGCTTTCTTTGTCATAAATTAATTGGATGTATATTCCCGGGTTTATTTCTGGGCTCTCTATTCTGTTCCATTTATCTATGTGTCTGTTTTTGTACCAATATCACACTGTTTTAATTACTATAGCTTTGCAGTATAGTTTGAAATCAGGCATTGTGACACCTGTAGCTTTGTTCTTTTTTCTCAAGATTGCTTTGACTATTTGAGGCCTGCTGTGCTTCCATACACATTATGGGATTGTTCTATTTCTCCAAAAAATACCATTGGAATTTTTATAGAGACTGCATTAAATTTATAGTTTGCTTTGTGTGCTATGGACATTTAATGTTAATTATTACAGTTCATGAGCATGGAATATTTATGTCTTAAATTCCTTTCCTCAGTGTCTTATAGTTTCCACCTGCCTGGCTAACCAACTACTTGGTATTTTATTTTATTTTTTTGATGCAATTGTAAATGGGATTGTTTTCTTTATTTCTTTTTCTGATAGTTTGCTATTAGTGTATAAAAATGCAACAGATTTTTATATATTGCTTTTGTATCCAGCAACCTGTTTTAGTTATTAGTTCTAATAGTACTTTGATGGAGATTTTGGGGGTTTCTATATAAAATATCATGTCATCTTCAGACAGTGGCAGCTTTTTTTCTTGCTTCAAATTAAGATGCCTTTTATTTCTTTTTCTTGCCTAATTTCTCTGGTAAGTCTTCCAACATTGTGTTTAATAAAAGTGGGGAGAGTGGGTATCCTTGTCTTATTCTTGATTGTAGAGGAGAAGCTTTCAGGTTTTCATGTTGAGTTTGATGTTAGCTGTGGGCTTATCATATGTGAACTTTATTACGTTGAGGTCTGTTCCCCTTATACCCACTTTGTTGACAGTTTTCATTGTAAATGGATGTTGAATTTTTTTCAAAGGCTTTTTCTGCATCTATTGAGATAATCATATAATTTTTAGCTTTCATTTTGTAAATATGGCATATCACATTTATTCATTTACAGATATTGAACCACTCTTGTATCCCTGGAATAAATCTCACTTTATCATGGTATGTGAAACTTTTACTATATTTTTGAATTCTGTTTGGCAATATTTTGTTGAGAATTTTTGCATTTATGTTCATCAGGGATATTGTAATTTTCTTTCTTTTTTTTTGTCTTTTTGCCTTTTATTTTATGTAGAGCCCCACCTGTGGCATATGGAGGTTCCCAGGCTAGGGGTCTAACAGGAGCTGTAGCTGCCGGCCTTCACCACAGCCACAGCAACGCGGGATCCGAACCACGTCTGTAACCTACACCACAGCTCACGGCAACGCCGGATCCTTAACCCACTGAGCAAGGCCAGGGATCGACCTTGCAACCTCATGGTTCTTAGTCGGATTCGTTAACCACTGAGCCACGATGGGAACTCCTTCTTTTCTTTCTTATGTAACATGTTTGATTTTGGTATCAGTGTAATGTTAGTTCTATAAAACGGGTTTGGAAGAGTTCATCCTTCTTGTATTTTTTGGAAGAGTTTAAGAGGAAATGTTATTAATTCTTCTTTAAATGTTTGGTAGAATTCACCAAACTGTCTGGTTCTGGGCTTGTTCTGGGGAGGCTTTTGAATATGGATTCAATATCCTTGCTAGGAATAATTCTGTTCACATTTTATATTTCACCATAATTCAGTCCCGATAGATTGCATGTTTCTAGGAATTTGTCCATATCTTCTAGGTTGTCCAATATTTTGGCATATATTATTTGCAGTAGTTTCTTATGATGCTTTGTATTTCTGTGGTATCAGCTGTAATATCTCCTCTTTCAATTCTTATTTTATTTATTTGAGTCCTCTCTTTTTTTTCTTGGTAAATACAGTTAAAAGTGTGTCAATTTTGATTATTTTTTAAAGGAAACTCTTAGTTTTATTGTTTTTTCTATCATCTTTTTAGTCTCCACTTCATTTATTTCTCCTCTAATCCTTATTAGTTCCTTCCTTCCAGTAACTTGGGACTTCATTTGTTCTTCTTTTTCTAGTTCCTTGTAGTGTAATGTTAGGTTATTTGAGACTTTTTTGTTTCTTGAAGTAGGCATTTATCACTATGAACTTCCCTCTTATATGGTTTTGCTGCATTCCATAAATTTTAGTATGTTTCCATTTTCAAATATCTTAAGGTTTTTTTTGTTTGTTTTTGTATTTTAGGGCCATACCTGCAGCATCTAGAAGTTCCTAGGCTAGGGGTCGAATTGGAGCTGTAGCTGCTGGCCTGTGCTACAGCCACAGCAACATGGGATCCAAGCTGTGTCTGTGATCTGCACCACAGATCATGGCAATGCCAGATCCTTAACCCACTGAGTGAGGCCAGGGACTGAACGCGCATCCTCATGGTTACTAGTTGGGCTCATTACTGCTGAGCCACAACAGGAATTCCCTCAAAGTATTTTCTTAATTTTTCTTTTGATTTCTTCTTTGACTCATTGTTTGTACATTAGCATGTTTTTTAATCTCCACCTATTTTTGAATTTTCCATTTTCATCTTGTAATTGATTTCTAGTTTTATACCATTGTGGTTGGAAAAGATGCTTGATATGATTTCAATCCTCAAATTTATTGACTTGTTTTGCGGTTTAATATATAATCTATTTTGGAAAATAGTCCATGTACACGTGAGAAGAATGTGAATTCTGTTACTTTTGAATGGGATGTTCTGTAACTATTTAAGTTCATCTGGTCTAACATGTTGTTTAAAGCTTACGTCTCCTTATTGATTTTCTGTCTGTATAATCTATCCACTGATTTAAGTGGGGGTATTAAAGCCCCTACTATTATTGTATTATTTTTTATTTCTCCTTTGAGGTCTGTCAATGTTTGCTTTATATCTTTATATGTTCCTGTGTTGGGTGCATTAGTATTTACAGGGGATCCTCTTATTAGATTGATATCATTATATAGATTATAAGAGGATCATTATATAGATCCTCTTATTAGATTGTTTATCATTATATAACACCCTTCCTTTTCTCTTATTATAGTATTTGTTTAAAGTCTATCTTGTCTAATATAAGGATAGATATTTCATGTTTCTTTTGGTTTCCACTTGCATGGAGTATCTTTTTCCATTCTTTTACTTTTAGTCTGTGTGTCTTTATATTTAAAGTGTGTCTGTCTCTTGTTGGCAGCCTATAGATAGGTCTTGTTCTTTTTTCCATTTAGCCACTCTATGTATTTTGATTGGAGAATTTAGTTCATTTACACTTAAGTAATTATTGATACATATGTGCTAATTGTCATTTAATTATTAATTGTTTCCCAGCTGTTTTTGTAGTTCCTCTCTGTTATTTTTTTCTTCTTCTCTTGCTCTCTTCTTTCGTAGTTTGATGAATTAGTGGTATACTTTTATTCCATTCTCTTTATCTTTTGTGCAATTACTGTAGGTTGTTTCTTTGAAGTTACCATGAGACTTACATATAGCAATATAGCTTCGATAACAGTCAATTCTAGGTTGATAACAAGTTTGATCCCATTCTAAAGTGTGACATTTTTGCCACCTCCCCACCAAAATTTTGATTTTGATGTCACATTTTACATCTTTTGTATACATCTTATGTATCTCTTAGCTGATTACAGGCATACCTCACAGATATTGTGGTTTCAGTTCCAATAAATTGAGTCACTTGAATTTTTTTGGCTTTAAGTGCATATAAAAGTTATGATTGCACTAAAGTGTAGTCTATTAAATGTGCAATAGCACTATGTCTAAAAAACAATGTATATATGTTAACATTAACTAAAACTACTTTATTACTAAAAATGCTAACCATCATATTGCTGAGGAAAGTCATGATCTTTTTGCTGGTGGATGGTCTTGCCTCCATGTTGATGGCTGCTGACTAACTAGGGTGATGCTGACGGTTGAGGTGGCTGTGGAAATTTCTATTTTAAGAAATATTTTAATAAGACAACAGTGAAGTTTGCTGCATCTATTGGCTTTTCCTTTCACGAATGATTTATCTTTAGCATGCAGTGCTGTTTGATAGCATTTTACCCACAGTAGAACTTCTTTCAAAGTTGGAGTCAATCCTTTCAAACCCTGCTGAAGCTTTATTAACTGAGCTTATATAATTTTCTAAATCTTCTTTTGTCATTTCCTCAGTCTACAGCATCTTCACCAGAATCAGATTCTGTCTCAAGAAATAACTCTCATTGCTCTTCCATAAGAAGCATCTCCTCATCCATTAAAGTTTTATCATGAGATGGTGGCAATTAAGTCATATCTTCAGGCTCCACCTCTAATTCTAGTTCTCCCATATCTGCACTGTCTTCATCTGCTGAAGAAGGAACCCCTCAAAGTCATCCATGAGGACTGGAATTAACTTCTTCCCAACTCCTGTTAATGTTGATATTTCATACTGCTTTCTATGAATCATGAATATTCTTAATGGCATCTGAATGATGAATCCTTTCTGAGAGGTTTTCAATTGACTATCAGACCCATCAGAGGAATCACTATGTATGACATCTATAGTTTTACAAAATGTACTTCTTAAATAATAAGACTTGAAAGTTGAAATAGCTCCTTGATTGATGGGCTGCATAATGGATGTTGTATTAGCAGACTTGAAAACAACATTAATCTCATTGCACATCTCCATCTGAGCTCTTGTGTGACCAGGTGCATTGTCAATGAGCAGCAATATTCTGAAAGGAAACTTTTTTCATATTGTAAACAGTCCTCATTGCTCCATTTATAGAACACAGGCAGAGTAGTTTAACATAATTCTTTAAAAAAATTTATTGGAGTATAGTTGACTTACAATGTTGTATTAGTTTCAGGGGTACAGCAAAGTGAATGAGTTTTATATATATATATCCATTATTTTTATATTATAGAGAATATAGAAATATGTATTTATTTATACAAAATGATTTTATTTTATATATAAATTATTTTAATATAATAATAAGAATCTCCATTATTTTCATTATATATATATATATATATATATATATACACACACATATATCTATATATATAGCTATTATTTTTTCCATATAGGTTATTACAAACTGTTGAGTAGATTTCCCTGTGCTATATAGTAGGTTCTTGTTAATTATTTATTTTATAAGTTATATGTTATTCCTATCCTCTTAATTTCTCTCTCCCTGCTATAGTTTACCCTATGGCAACCCTAAGATTGGTTTTTTAATCTGTAAGTTTATTTCTATTATATGAATAAGTTCTTTTGCATAATTTTTATTAGATTTCACTTTTAAGTGATATTATATGATATTCGTCTTTCTCTGTCTGACTTCCTTTGCTCAGTATGATAATCTCTAGGTCCATCCATGTTGCTGCAAATGGCTTTATTTTGTTCCTTTTATAAGATAATAATGGAATAATATTCCATTGTATATATGTACCCCATCTTTTTTATCCGTTCCTCTGTTGATGAACATTTAGGTTGCTTCCATGTCTTGGCTATTGTAAACAGTGCTGCAATGAACATTGGGGGCATGCATCTTTTTTACCTTTTTTTTGTTTGCCTTTTAGGGCTACATCTGTGGCATATGGAAGTTCCCAGGCTAGGCATTCAATCAAAACTACAGCTGCTGGATTACACCACGGCCACAACAATGCTAGATCAGAGCTGTATCTGTGGCCTACACCACAACTCTTGGCAATGCTGGATCCTTAACCCACTGAGCAGGGCCAGGGATCGAATCCATATCCTCATGGATACTAGTTGGATTCGTTACTGCTGCTCCACAATGGGAGCTCCTGCATGCATCTTTTCGAATTATGGTTGTCTCTGGATATATGCCTAGGAGTGGGATTGCTAGATCATGTGGTAGTTCTATATTTAGTTTTTTAAGGAACCTCTGTAGTATTCTCCTTAGTGGTTATGCCAATTTACATTTCCACCAACAGTGTAGGAGGGTTCCCTTTTCTCCACACCCATCGTTAGCATTTATTGTTTGTAGACTTTTTGATGATGGCCATTCTGACTGTTGTGAGGTAATATCTTATAGTTTTGATTTGCATTGCTTTAATAGTTAGTGATGTTGAGCATCTTTTCCTGTGGCTTTTTTTTTTTTTTTGTCCATCTGTATGTCCTCTTTGGAGAAATATTTATTTAGATCTTCTGCCCATGTTTTGATTGGGTTGTATGTTTTTCATATAAAAGTGCATGAGATATTTGTATATTTTGGAGCTTGATCCCTTGCTTGCTTCCTTTGCAAATATTTTCTTCCATTCTGTGGGTCATATTATTGTTTTTTTATGATTTCACTTGCTATGTAAAGGCTTTTAAGCTTAATTATGTCCGTTTATTTATTTTTTGTTTTTATTGTCATTCTAGGAGATGGATCAAACAAGATATTGCTGTGATTTATGTCAAAGAGTGTTTTATGTTTTCCTATAGGAGTTTTACTGTATCTGGACTTACGTTTAGGTCTTTAATCCATTTTGAGGTTTTTGTGTGTATGTTGTTAGAGAATATTCTAATTTCATTCTTTTACATGTAGCTGTCCAGTTTTCTCAGAACCACTTATTGAAAAGATTATCTTTCTTACACTGCATGTTCTTGCCTCCTATGTCATAGATTAGTTGACCATAGGTGTTTGGGTTTATTTCTAGGCTTTATATGCTGTTTTACTGATATATATTTCTGTTTTTGTGCCAGTACCATACTGTTTTGAAGACTGTAGCTCTGTAGTTTAGCCTGAAGTCTGGGAGCCTGATTCCTCCAGTACTGTTTTTCTTTTTCAAGATTTCTTTGGCTATCTGAAGTCTTTTGTGTTTCCATACAAATTTTTTAAAATAGTTTGTTTTAGTACTGTGGAGAAGTTCGTCTGTAATTTGATAGGAATTGCATTGAATCTGTAGATTGCCTTCGGTTGTACAGTCATTTTGACAATATTGATTCTTCCAAACCAAGAACATGGTATATATATATCTTTCCATCTGTTTGTGTCATCGTTGAGTTCTTTCATCAGTATTTTATAGTTTTCAGAGTACAAGTCTTTCTCCTCTTTAGGTAAGTTTATAGATTTGACCTAATTCTTAAGGGCCTTAGGATTTTCAAAATGGTAAATGAACACTGGCTTCAATTTAAAGTTACCAGCTGCATAATCCTCTAATAAAAGAATCATCCTGTCCTTTTAATTCTCAAAGCCAGACGTTGACTGCTTCTCTCTAGCCATGAAAGTCCCAGATACCATCTTCTTCCAATAGAAGGCTATTTTGTCTACATTGAAAACATGCTTTTTAGTGTAGACACCTTCATTAATTATCTTAGCGAAATCTTCTGTGTAACTTGCTGCTGCTCCATTAGTACTTGCTGCATCACCTTGCACTTTTATGTTATGGAGATGGCTTCTTTCCTTAAACCTCAAGAACCAGTCTTTGCTAGCTTCAAACTTTTCTTCTGCAGCTTCCTCACCTCTCCTAGCCTTCACAGAATTGAAGAGAGTTAGAGCCTTGCTCTGAATTAGGCTTTAGTTTAAGGAATGTTCTGGCTGGTTTGATCTTCTCTCCAGACTTTTCTCCAAATTAGCAATAAGGCTTTTTCACTATCTTTTCATTCAGGTATTCACTGGAGTAGCACTTTTTTTTTCAGTCAGAAAAAATGATTTATTTATTTTTATAATGATTTTAATTTTTTCCATTATAGCTGGTTTACAGTATTCTGTCAATTTTCTACTGTACAGTAAGGTGACCCAGTTACACATACATGTATACATTCTTTTTTCTCACATTAGCATGCCCCCTCATAAGTGAGTTGCCAGTGTGATACAGCAGGATCTCATTGCTTATCCATTCCAAAGGCAATAGTTTGCATCTATTAACCACACGCCCTCCATCCCACTCCCTCCCCCTCTCCCTTGGCAACCACAGTCTGTTCTCCATGTCCATGATTTTCTTTTCTGTGGGAAAATTCATTTGTGCTGTATATTAGATTCCAGATATAAGTGATACCATACGATATTTGTCTTTCTCTTCCTGACTTAGTATGAGAGTCTCTAGTTCCATCCATGTTGCTGCAAATGGCATTATTTTGTTCTTTTTTATGGCTGAGTAGTATTTCATTGTGTATATATACCACATCTTCTTAATCCAATCATTTGTCAATGGACATTTATGTTGTTTCCATGTCTTGGCTCTTGTGAATAATGCTGCAATGAACATATGGGTGCGTGTGTCTTTTTCAAGGAAAGGTTTGTCTGGATATATGCCCAAGAGTGGGATTTCTGGGTCATTTGGTAGTTCTATGTATAGTTTTCTACAGTACCTCCATACTGCTTTCCATAGTGGTTGTACCATGGGGTTTCCTTCAAGAACTTTTGCTGTGCATTCTCAACTTGGCTAACTGTTTGGCACAAGAGGCCTAGCTTTCAGCCTTTCTTGGCTTTTGATATACCTTCTTCACTAGCTTAATCACTTCTAGATTTTGATTTAAAGTGAGAAAAGTGTGACTCTTCTTTTCACTTGAACACTTAGAGGCCATTGTAAGGTTATTAATTGACCTAATTTTAATATTGTTTTGTCTCAGGGAATAGGGCAGCCTGAGGTGAGGGAGAGAGATGGGAGAAAGGCTAGTGAGTGGAGGAGTCAAAGCACACACAGCATTTGTCAACTAATTTTACAGTCTTATGTGAGAGTGGCCTGTGGTGTCCTAAAACAATTACAATAATAACATCAAAGATCACTGATCACAGATCACCATAATAATAATAATAATGAAAAAGTTTGAAATCTTGAGAGAGTTACCAAAATGTGACTTAGAGACATGAAGTGAGCAAGTGCTTTTTGGAGAAATGATGTCAATGTACTCACTCAATGCAGGGCTTTTGCAAACCCTTGGATTGTAAGAAACACAATTATCCATGAAGTACAATAAAACAAAAGGCAATAAAATGAGATATGCCTGTATAATCCCCATACTCTCCTCTTATAACTGAAAGTTTTTACATTTTGACCAACAATCTAAGTGTCCATGAATGAATGAATGGGTAAAGAAAGTAGTTATATAATGGAATGTTATTCAGGCATGAGAAAGAAAGAATTCTTCTGTTTGCGACAAAACAGATGAACCTGGAGGGCATTATGTTGAGTGAAATAAACCAGACATGGAAAACCAAGTACTGTATGGTACTGATTATATTTGGGATCTAAAAAAGTAGAACCCACAGAACCAAAGAGTAAAATGGTAGTGGCCGGGCACTGGGGGTGGGGAAAATGGGAGATGGGGGAATTTCCTTTTTTTTTCTTTTTAGGGCTGCATCTGTGGCATATGGAGCTTCCCAGGCTAGGGATCAAATTGGAGCTACAGCTGCCAGCCTACACCACAGCCACAGCCACACCATATCCAAGTTGCGTCTGTGACCTCATGGCAATGCTGAATCCTTAACTCACTGAGCAAGGCCAGGGATCGAACCTATAACCTCATGGTTCCTAGTCGGATTCATTTTTGCTGTGCCATGACGGGAACTCCAAGATGGGGGAATTTCAATGTTAAACATCTGAATTTCTTGGGCCTAGTTGCCCTAAACCAAGTTGCCCTAAAACTGGCATCCCTGTCAGCAGAGAGGTTGCAGGACCTGAGGAATGCTTTACAACCCTTTGTTTCAGATGAAAGTGAGTTGTTGATAGGAGAAAACCACTCAGAAAAGTAGTCAGAAGGAAAAAATTCTGAGAGACACTGGGCAATTAAATCCATTTTCAGGATGCTCGTAAATGGGAAACTATCACTGACAAGGAATGTCTTTTGGTATAAACATGGGCCTTATAAATGATAATCTATAGAAGATGAATTTTTTGGAAGCAGCAACAGTTTTGCTACAGAGCACAAGAAATGCTCATACAAACTAGGAAATGGGGAAGAACTGGATTCTTGGCCCTTGAGTGTAGAACTATATTGGTAGATCCCTCTATTTTGAGGCTGATAGAGGTTATCACACCTCGATCTCAAATAGCCAACTGAAGTTAAATAACTTTTAGGACCTGTATTCAAGATAAGGCATTCATTTGAATGTTTACTGAATGCCTATAATAGGCCTAGGTCATATGCTGGTGTTTGTCAGTGATAGAATGATAAACAGGATTGATATGATATCTACATCTATGACAGGTAATCATTTAAATGCTACAGAAGTATGGGGCCTCAAAGAGAGTATAGGAGAGATAGCTAACATACTTAGTGAATCAGGGAAATCTTTCTAGAGGAAATGATGTCTAAACATAGGCCTAGAGGATGAATAAGGGTTAGCTAGGTGAACAGATGGTAAAGAGACACTCCAGGAACAGGAACTAGCATGGGCAAAAACAAGGGAGAGAATATGCATTTGAAGAATTATGATATTGTCCTGTACACTTAATTAAGCTGTAGTTGCTCAAATGTGGTCCACAGGCCATTTGTTTATTTATTTATTTTTTGTATTGTTTTATATCTGGTAGGGTTTTATTTTTTGTTTTTTATAATGATATTTTTCCATTATAGCTGGTTTACAGGGTTATGCCAATTTCCACAGCAAACTGGAAAAATGTACTTATATACATTCTTTTTCTCACATTATCATGCTCTATCATAAGTGACTAGATATAGTTCCCAGTGCTATACAGCAGGATCTCATTGCTTATCCATTCCAAATGGAATGGTTTGCATCTATTAACTCCAAATTCCCAGTACATCCCACTCCTTCCCCTCCCCTCTGGCAACCGCAAGTCTGTTCTCCATGTCTGTGATTTTCTTTTCTGTAGAAAACATCATTTGTGCTGTGTATTAGATTCCAGATATAATTGATATCATATGGTATTTGTCTTTCTGTTTCTGACTTACTTCACTTAGTATGAGAGTCTATAGTTCCATCTATGTTGCTGCAAATGGCATTATTTTGTTCTTTTTGATGGCTGAGTAGTATTCCATTGTGTATATGTACCAATTCTCCTTAATACATTCATCTGTCGATAGACATTTAGGTTGTTTCCATGTCTTGGCTACTGAGAATAGTGCTTCAGTGAACAGGTGGGTGCATGTGTCTTTTTCAAGGGAAGTTTTGTCTGGATATATGCCCAAGAATGGGATTGCTGGGTCATATGGTAGTTCTATATACAGTTTTCTAAAGTACCGCCATACTGTCTTCTGTAGTGGTTGTATCAGTTTACATTCCCACTGACAGTGTAGGAGAGTACTTTTTTTTTCCACACCCTTTTCCTCCAGCATTTATTATTTGTTGTCTTGTTAATGATGGCTATTCTGACTGGTGTGAGGTGGTACTCACGTAGTTTTGATTTTCATTTCTCTAATAATTAGTGATATTGAGTATTTTTTTCATGTTCCTGTTGGCCATTTGTATGTCTTTGGAGAAATGTCTGTTTAGGTCTTCAGCCCATTTTTGAATTGGGTTGTTTGTTTTTTTGTTGTTGAGTTGCATGTGTTGTTTGTAAATTTTGGAGATTGGGCCCTTTGTCGTCGGTAAAGATTTTCTTCCATTCTGTGTGTTGTCTTTTCATTTCTTTAAATGGTTTCCCTTGCTGTGCAAAAGCTTTTGTGTTTGATTAAATCACACTGGTTTATTTTTGTTTTTATTGTCATTATTCTATGAGGTGTATCAAACAATTTGTTGCTGTGATTTATGTTGAAGAGCGTTTTGCCTATGTTTTCCTCTTGGAGTTTCATAGTGTCTGGCCTTATAGTTAGGTCTTTAATCCATTTTGAGTTTATTTTTGCATATGGTGTTAGTGTTCTACATTCATTCTTTAAATGTGGCTTTCCAGTTTTCCCAGCACCACTTATTGAAGAGGCTATCTTTCTTCCACTGTATGTTCTTGCCTCCTTTGTCATTGGTTAGTTGCCCATAGGTACTTGCGTTTATATCTAGACTTTCTATCCTGTTCTATTGGTCTATATTTCTATTTTTGTGCCAGTACCATATTGTTTTGCAGACTACTTCTTTAAAAATGAAGATTTCCACACTTTTTGAAGCAGGGTCTGTGAATCTGCATTTCAATTTGTTCCCTTGGTGATTCTGATACACTGTAGTGTTCTATACAGTCTATATGGCAAGTGTCTATACATTCACGTTTCAGGAAAAATAATGTGAATGTAATTGTGTGTGTGTGTGTGTGTACTTAGCAGCAAAATAGAAGCTTAGAGAGGGAGTGAGGCACCAATTTTTGAAAGGCCTCTTTCCAGCCTTTTTTATAAGAAGGCCAAGGTCTCTAGGGCTCAGCTACCCCAGGCCTCTCTGCAGGGCTGAGGCAATCAATATCTGGGTGCACTTGTAATCCATTTAAGGCACACTGCTTGGGAAACTTTGCTGTTGGCCACGATAAGGACTACAGACTTTGTGTAATAGGCAATGGGGATCCACTGAAAGACTTTGGGAACAAATTGCTTGAATTGATTTGTTGTTTAGAAAATTTATTCAGTTTAGAGAAGGAATCTGGATTAAAGTGGAACAAGACTGAAGATGGGGAGGTTAGAAGAAGTCAGTAAAGAAGTTCTAATAGCTAACTTAACTCATATGGCCTAATATATATATATATATATAACTCAATGCTTAGAGATTAACAACACTCTCCTCATCCCCCTGTTTTCTTTATGCCTGAAATAATCAGGCACTATTATGAATGTCAGGAGCTGCGATGTGAAGATTTTTGTTCCATATTTGAATTTAATTGATTATGCCAGAAAAAATTCACCCTCATACCTGAAGTCTCTTAAATTGGAAATATAAGAATCTGAAGATAATAGAGGTCTTCCCTTATGCTTGGCTCTGTGTTCTGTCCACGGAACCTCCTTCACTGAATAGGAGAAGTGAGATTGGAATCCCTGAGATGAAGTGCAAAATTGGAAGTCAGGAAGATGCCAACTGGTATACAAACCTGAAGAAGCAGAAGTATCTAAAGGCAAGAGATATATGTCAATGGGAAAAAAGTGTCCCAGGTAAAAGGGACATATTCTGGGTGACCACTTTCTTGCTCTTCCAGTTCCCTTGGGATCTGTGGACAGTGATTCCTTGTCTCCATGGATGGTAATCCAGACCAAAGTAATCTCAAGGTCAGAAAGGGATCTGCAGAGGGCAGTGGTATTTGAGCCTAGGGAATTGAAAAGCTACTTTTCTATGAAGCATTTCTCATTTGGGGAGGGACTGATTCATCTGGGGAGGAGACTGGCTCCTGGAGATGTGTGATGTTGTCTGACCTCCTAGAGCCTGCGTGGCCTGCTCAGGGGCAGTCTTCCCAGCCTAATTAAGACTTTTGCTGCAGGTAAAAGAAACAGCTGCTGTTATTCAGAGTAAATTAGTCACAAAGAAACCTGCTCTTCATTCTGTCTCCTGGCTTCCCATAAATGCCTGAAGCCCAGCCTTGAAGTTGGTATGTACTTTTAATTATTTCAAGAGCTGGCATTATTTGCCTCATAGTAAAAGTGTCATGAAATTACTGTAAGGTTGCATGAGTTTGGGCCATAAATCTTATTCACTTCTGCTACATCTCATACCTTAATTCACTAGAGTATAAAATGGCATTTACACTGGTTCATAGTTCACTTAATCATAATTAAATGACCTCAGAGAGCAGTAATTCATTGAGGCTCTGGCTTTGATGTGACACAAAAACAAACTTGGTTTGCTGTGTGGACGGGTTCCTCCACACTTTTACATTGGACACAGACCTCATGGAGCATATAATACTGACTTTTTGGTGTGGGCACGTGCTCTGGTTACATGGAACATCTGGGCCACAGATGTGGTTGAGGGGACCAGCTAAATGGTCCCCTTTGGAATTTTGTTGCACCATCTTCAGGCCCCTCTAGGCCTTCCCATGATTCCTTTCAGTTCTCCAAGAATGAGTGTTTGCCTGGTGTTGAGCCTAGATAGGAGGTGATGAGGATACTTCTTTTTCCAGTTTCTCATCCTTCTGTCATTCTCTTTCATTAAAATGACCAAGGGTTCAGTGGCTCATGGGATTTTAGACTTTACGTTCAGGTTTAAGTCTCCCTAAGCTCATGTTCATAGTCATGATGTATTTCCTGAGATCCAGATCCTCAAGACCAACAGCTCTGGGGGCCATTGTCATTTGGATGTTCCACTTAACTTGACAAAACTTTGTGGTCTTCCCATCCTAATGGATTCCTGTCATCTTCCCCATCATCATCAGTGGCACTACCATCCTTGTGAGCTCCCAAGTTCTAACTCCTGCAGCTTGTGCTAGGTAGAATAGTTCCTCCAAACACTAAAGGAGGTCTGTGCCCTAATCTCAGAAACTTTGAATGTGTTGTTACATTATAAAGAATTAAGTTTGCAAGAATTAAGGAATTAAGGCTGCTAATCAGAAGAACTTTAGAGAGGGGGACATTCTCCTATACTAATTGGTGGGCCCAATATAATCAGAGGTGTCCTTAAAAGTGGACAAGGGGCAGTTCCCGTCATGGCGCAGTGGTTAATGAATCCAACTAGGAACCATGATGTTGCGGGTTCAATCCCTGGCCTTGCTCAGTGGGTTAAGGATCCCGCATTGCTGTGAGCTGTGGTGTATGTAGGTTGCAGATGTGGTTCAGATCCCATATTGCTGAGGCTGTGGCGAAGGCCAGCAGCTACAGCTCCTGTTAGACCCCTAGCCTGGGAACCTCCATATGCCACGGGTGCGGCCCTAGATAAGGCAAAAAGACAACAACAACAAAAAAGTGGTCAAGGAAGGGATAAATAGAGTTGTAGGCAGATGATACTAGGAATGAGAGGTTCAGAGGATGCAATGCTGCTGGCTTTGAAGGTGCAGGAAGAAAGCCATGAGGCAAGGGGTGTGGATGGCCTTTTTTCCAGGTGGTGCCTGGGAAGGGGAAAGAAAAGAATTCTCATGTAGAACCTCCAAAAAGGAATGCAAACTTGTCGACACCTTAATTTAGCCCACTGAGACCTATGTCAGATTTTGACCTACAAAGCTATAACATAAGGAGTTCCTTGGTGGTGCAGCAGATTAAGAATCTGGTGTCATCACTGCTGTGTCTTGGGTTGCGACTGTGGTGCAGATTCATTCCCTGGTCTCAGAAACTTCTGCATGCTGCAGGCATGGTAAAAAAAAAAGCAAAAAAGAACTGTAAGATAATACATGTTATTTTAAGCCACCAAGTTTGTGGTAATTTGTTATAGCAACAATAGAAAAAAAATACAAACCCATTTTGACTTTTCTCTTTTAACATATCTAATTAGATGATAAACCTTGTGAATCTCTTTTCTGCCCTATATCTCAGATTCTTATCATTACTTACCTTGATGTTTTCTACCTGCTTTACAACTTGATTTGTTTCATAGACTTCAGGATTTATTGTTCCCAATGATCCTATATATGGATACTAGAAGGATTATTATCAGATATCATTTTCATCATATTATTCTCACTCAGGAATAAGTTACGACTTCACATTGCATCAATTCCCAAATTCTTATATTGGTTTCCAAGTTTTCACCATTAGAATATGGGATTCATAGGAAAGCATCTCCCTATCTATAAATCATTTATATAAACGTATGGAAGTGCTGTTAAAAATAATGTAGTTCCAATCTCTATTGCCTGCTAATGAACCCAATATTTTGTTTTCTTACCTGTTGAGGCAAGTTAGTGTCACACAAGGAAGAAATCTAAGAAAGCACTGTGCTCACATTCCACCATACTACTGTTTTGTAAGTGTTATCAATAGCTGGTTTTACAAGAGGTTTTTTTTTTTTTTTTAAGCAAAGCTTCCCATTTCAGTTATCTATTGCTGCACTGTACCCCCAAACTTAGTGGCTTTAAACAACAATTTATGATTTCTTATGATGCTGTGGGTTGGTGGGTGGTTCTTCTGTTTCAGTGATATTTGTTGGGATCACTCTTGTGTCTGAGTTCAGCTGGTGTTCGAGCAGGTGGGTTCTCCTCCATGTCTTTTTTCTCTCTGTATGATGGCTTATGTCTCAGGGCCTTTCTAAATAGCTTCTTTCTTTCTCCAGAAGGCTTAGCACCAGCTTTGTTATAGGCTGGGTTCTGAGAAGGGGCATTCCAAGAAGACAAGACTCTATTTGTATCATGCTTGCTAATATCCCATTGGCCAAAACAAGTCACAAGTTCAAGCCCAGAGTCAATACTGAGAACTACCCCAGGACAAAAACACTGGGAAGAGTGGTTCATGGGGAGCTAGCTACCAATATAAGTCTACCACAGTTCCTTTTCTGTCTTTTTTTTCAGACTTAAAAAAAATCAATAGACTATTTTTTACATAAAAGTTGAGCATGCAGTGTAGAGAATTCCTGCATACTTCCGCTCCCCACAGTTTATCATTATCTTTTTCTTCTCCTTCCTCTTCTCCTACTTCTTCCTCTTCTCCTCCTCCTTCTCCTTCTTTTTCTTCTTTTGTCTTTTTAGGGCTGCACCCGCGGCTTATAGTAGTTCCCAGGCTATGGGTTAAATCAGAGCTACAGCTGCCGTCCTACGCCACAGCCACAACAACGTAGGATACCAGCCGCGTCTGCAATCTACACCACAGCTCACGGAAACTCTGCATCATTAGCCCACTGAGCGAGGCCAAGGATCGAACCCACAACCTCATGGTTCCTAGTCGAATTCATTTCCACTGTGCCATGACGGGAGCTCCTTTTCTAATTGTTTTTTTATTTTTAGGTATTCATTTTTGAAAAATAAAATTGCATGTATTTAATGTATACAATGTGATGTTTTGATATGTGTACATACTGTGAAATGATTACAACAAACAAATCAACATATGAATAATCTCCCATAGTTATTATTATTATTATTTTTTGCTTTTTAGGGTCAGACCCATGGCATATAGAAGTTCCCAGGCTAGGGGTCAGATGTGGGCTACAGCTGCTGGCCTATGCCACAGTTATAGCAATGTGGGATCTGAGCCACATCTGTGACCTACACCACAGCTCACGGCAATGGCAGATCCTTAACCCATTGAGTGAGGCCAGGGATTGAACACACATCCTCATGGATACTAGTCAGATTCACTTCAGCTGTGCCACAACAGGAACTCCCAGTTATGATTTTTTAGTATGTGTGTGATGAGAGCATTTGTGATCTACTCATTTAGCAAGTTTCAAGTGTACAATATTGTATGACTAACTAGAGTCACCAGGTTATACATTAGGTCTCCAGGACTTATTCATTTTAAAATTGAAAGTTTGAACCCTTTGACTACTAACACCTCTTTCTCCTGACCCTTACGACTCTGGTAACCACAATTCTACCCTCTCTCACTGTAAGTTTGACTTTTTAAAAAAAATTCTACTTGTAAGTGAAATAATGTGATATTTGTCTTTCTGTGTCTGGCTTATTTCACTTAACATAATGTCCTCTAGTTTCATCCATGTCGTCACATGGATTTCCTTCTTTTTATAGGCTGAGTAATACTGTATTAGTGTTTTACATTTATTATAACTGGTGAACCAATATTGATATATCATTATTAACTGAAATCCATGGTTTACATTAAGGTTCACACTTTGTGGTTTTGACAAATGCAAACTGTCATGTATCCAACATTACAATATCATACAAAATAGTTTCACTGACTTAAAAATCCTGTGCTCCATCTATTCATCTCTCCTCCTACCCTCAATCTCTGGCAACCACTGATCTCTACACTGTCTCCATAGTTTTGCCTTTTCCAGAATGTCATATACTTGAAATTATACAGTATGTAGACTTTCCAGATGGGCTTCTTTCACTTAGAAATATGCATTTAAATTTCCTCTTCCCTTTTGTTGGCATTTGGTGGCACAATAAGGCCAGAGGTAGATCTGATTAGAGCCTCGGTTAGGGTTTTCTTCCACTTGGGGTTTCTGTTAGGCATTGTTTTTGGAAGCCACTTGAGTAGTTTTTCATGAAGAACTCAGACAGGATGGGAAAAAAGCAGACAATTGTGCCAGCCACGGGATGTGGTGCCTAAATTCTGAATAATAGCTGTGGTAGATTGTTAAAGTAATTGTCCCTAATGAGTCATGCCTCTTGGGATCTATGCACTTTTATGGTTCCCTCCCACACTGATGCTTGTCCAAGTGACTTGGTTTGGCCATTGGAATATTAGCAAATGTGACACAACGAGAAGCTTGAAAAATCCTTATGATGTGTAATTGTTGTCTCTTGCTCCAGGGAACTCCTCTGCCATTATTTGAAAAAGACCAGGCTTTGGGGATGAGGATAAGTGACCACAGTGAGAGGCCCAGCTGACAAGCTGCACCCACTGTCACACATATGAGGAAGGATATCTTACACTATTCAGCCCAGCTAAGCCACTGAGCTACAGCCACATGAGCGACTCAGGAGAACCTGGTAGAAGCAGCGCCTTGCTGATTCCAGCCCAAATTCCTGATTCCCAACACTTGTGAGCATAATTAAAGAGCTGTTTTTTGCTACTAAGTTTTGAGGTGGCTTGTTACATAGCAATAAATAATTGCTATGCTAGCCATCTAAATTTGAGTTACCTGCTATGGGTCATTGGTGAAAACTGGTCTGCCTATAAATGTGCTATCAGGACCTGTCTGAGTACACAGAGTAAACACTGAAGGAACCAAAAATTTACATTCTTTTGAAACTAGGAAATGTTATTCTTAAAGATGTCTCTCTCTTTTTTTTAACTCTGAAAATATCTTCCTGTTAATTTTTTTTTTAGCTCCATAGCCACTTGATTTAAATTTCTTTAAATTCCCTGTCCCCACTTTAAAGAAACATGCTTTTTGAATACCCTTTGCCAAGGCAGCTGGTGATAGTTCTAACTTCTCTTAGTATCAACATGGTTTTCCCAGAGATGCAGCATCACTTTACACTCCCCTGTATGGTACTGACTTTGTGTCTATGACAAGGTTGTTTGTTTTTGCCAACTCCCCCTACCCCTTTTATACTGTCATTTAACGTTCTAATAATTATTTGTAGCTCTTGTCTTTCTGCTTCCAAGTGAGGAAAGTACTATAGTATAGTGGTTTAAATAACACACCCTCGGAGTTCCCATTGTGGCTCAATGGAGACGAATCTGACTAGCATCCATGAGGATATAGGTTCGATCCCTGGCCTTGCTCAGTGGGTTAAGCATCCAGTGTTGCTATGAGCTGTGGGGTAGGTCACAGACATGGCTCGGATCTGGCATTGCTGTGGCTGTGGTGTAGGCTGGCCACTACAGCTCCGATTCGACCCCTAGCCTGGGAACCTCCATATGTTGCTGGTTCAGCCCTAAAAAGACAAAAAAAAGAAAAAAAAACCCTAGAGTCAGACTTCATGGGCTTTTATTGTAACTCACCTATTTAGTAGCTATGTGACCTTGCACAAGTTATTTAGCTTCCTTGTGCTTCAATTCCATCACCTGTAAAATGAGCATTATAACCTATCTCCTAAGACTGAGATGATTAAAATTTTGTAATTAACACAAAGCACTTATAATAGTACCTAGCACACATTCTCAGTCAAAATTAACTGTTGTTATTATGTAATATGGACAGGGTCTCAAAGCTTAAAGGCAGCTTCCTGTTGGACCAGGCCTCTCTTAGAATTTTTAAAAATTGGGTAAGTATGTATTAAGACCTTACCATGGGCAAAAATCTCTGCTAGGGTTTAAAAACAGAACTTTTGTAGGGAGCATGGCCACCTAGCATTTTGTTTCTATGTCAAGGCCCTTGTTCAATTAGTCAGTGACTGTGTTCTTGTTACACACTATTTGCTATGGGCCTGCTGTGGACAATTTGGAAAATCACTGCATACTAACCTTTCTCTCAAGGAGCTTCCAGGAAAAATTAAATAACCGACAAAGATAAAAGTACAGGATATGATAGAGGACAATCTATGCTAAGTGCCAAGTGCCAATAAATGTTGCACAATTTCAGAGAAGAGAGAGATCCGTGAGGCCAAAGGAGGGAAGGCAGTCTTCCTAGAAGAGTGAATGTTTGAGCCAGGCCTTGAAGGATTTATTAGGTAGAAAGAAAGGAGGAAGGAAGCCATTCCAGGCAGGACGTACAATCTAAGCAAAGCCAGAGGCTGATATGGCTAAGTAGATTCAGGTAATTATGAAGAGACTCTTAAGGGATGTACCAAGGGGCCCTCAACTTGCAGTGTTTGAGTTCTCACCATATTCACACCCTTCCCTCTGCTCTTCTTCTCCTTCTATTACTTCTAGCACAACTGGTTCCCTCCAAAGCCTAATAGGATACCATTAGGGGAATTTATTTAACCTGGCAGGTAGAAAGGCCGTTCAGCCCAAGTCCAGGCTCCCTAAGGGCTGTTACAAAGTTCCTATCTGGCAAGGAATGTTCTGTGCATATTTAAGCATGTATTTGCTGTTCATTGTATAAAATGAAATGTTCTAGGGAAGAAGAAGGGCACGAATTCTGTAACAAGTTTGTGGCAGAAGTCAAATTCTAAAGCTGATTTAAAAAATGCTGGCGAGTTCCCACTGTGGCTCAATGATAATGAACCTGACTAGTATCCATGATGATATGGGTTAGATCCCTGACCTCACTCAGTGGGTTAAAGATCTGGCATTGCTGTGAGCTGTGGTGTAGGTCACAGATGTGGATCGGATCCTGTGCTGCTGTGGCTGTGACATAGGTCTATAGTTGCAGATCTGATTTGACCCCTATCCTAGGAACTTACATATGCCACGTGTGCCACCCTAAAATGCAAAAAAAAAAAAAAAAAAAAAGCTGGGATCTTTCAAAAATCTAAGATCTAAGATTTGCCCAAGGCAAAATAACTTTTTATGTAGCTGTGTGTTTCAAAGAGCACAGAGATAAGATGAGGGAAAACAGGTGGAGAGATAATATCCTGACAAGAAAGCAAAATCATGGGGCTTCATCTGTAGATTTTTGGGGCATCCAGCCTATATAAACATATGGACTTGTGATGTGGTGGAAATTTTTCTTTATCCAACTGAAACAGAGTGAAAGCAGAGAAGACTCACATGGAACTGAAAGCAGTTTTTTCCTTTGTACAAAAAAGATACAGGACAATTACATTTGGAGGTTCTGAAATCTAATGGGAGCATATTAAGAAGACCACTCATGACTTTCTCTTTTGCAGCTTCTAAGAATACCAAGCTACAGAAATTTAATAGTCATAAATAAGCTGGTGGAAACAAAGATGTAACATTTTTGTTCTTTGTTTTTTGCCACCTCATAGCATATGGAGTTTCCTGGCCAGGGATCAGATCCGAGTTGCAGTTGTGGCCTACACTCCAGCTGTGGCAACACCAGATCCTTAACCAACCGTGCTGGGCCGGGGAATTGAACCTGCATCCTGACACTGCAGAGAGTGGTGCTGCAGAGATGATGATGATCCCGTTGCACCACTGGGGAAACTCTACCTTCTTTCCTTCATATTAGAGAGCTCAACTTTTCTCTGAACCCAGATCAGACTCACATAGTGATTTTTTCAGCAGTTAGTATAATTATTATTTCAGATCACCTGGCCTTTTGGGCATTATGTGTTCAGCTCGATGCTGAGGACCATAGATGTTGCCAGGCTCTTCTCTAGTCAGGAAGTCCTAATACTTTGTCATGTCCTTTTCCGGCTCATTAATCCTTCTTTTAGTATTTCTAGGCTCTCCTTGTCCCACTGAGGGCTTCGGAATCCTCTGCTTCTTTCTCTACATCTTTTAAGAGTGTGCAAGCTCCTGCAAGACTGCCCTCTACTTTTAGTCCTAACTACTTCATAGCTTTCATACCATATTATATAAATCAACAGGGACTTTGAGACTACTCTGTGAGGCTTGTAGTTTCCTGGCAAAGCAGGGAATAAGCCTTAGATGTTTTTTATCCTCCCCAAACCTTCCTGGGTTCCCTCCCTGCAACCCCATGTGGGGGTTTTGAGCTTGTGGGTCAAGGCAAGATAATTAACTCTAAATTCCTTTCCTTCCCTCTGGCCCCCCTTTCCTTCTCCAGCGCCAGAAGGCTTCTCATTTTCCTGTGGGTGGGAATTTTCCATACATTATAATTCAAAATTTCAATTTTATGATAAATCCCCTAAATTTGGTTAATTGAAATTTAAAAACTCAGCTTTTTAGAGTTCTGAGAGTAAACTTTCTTCTCTTTAAAAGACTGAATGTCAAGACTGTTGTCTCTATATGGGTCTTCAAAAGCTTAGTTAAAAACTTAAAGATGAACAATGACTTTCATTTCAGGTACCACCTTTCTTTCTTCTTCAGAAGCAGTCATAGCTCTGGGATCTAGGCTTAACCATAGACTAAAGGTTTAGGCCAGTAATACTCAACTGGGATTTATTTTGTCCTCTAGGAAACATTTGACAATATTTGGAGACATTCTTGATTGTCACAGCTAAGAGTTGGTACTACTGGTATCCAAGTGGATAGAGGCCAAGGATGTTCCTAAACACCCTACAATGCATAAGCCAGCTCCCTACAATATCAAGAATGCTTAGGTTGGGAAATCCTGGTATAGGCCCACACCATTAATGACCAAGATGGGAAAATCTTTTGAGTGATATTTTAAAATGTTGACCTGCTGCTTTTACCTTGAAATGTTTAACTTTTAAAGGATGAATCAAAGTCTAGCAGAGAGTCATTTTACTAAGAAAATAAATGAAGTAATGTGATATAAGTATTGAGATCTAATCAAGTTGATACTAGCAAGTTTTTTTTAACCTCATTCTTCACTGTAGGAGACTTTAAACTTATGAAACTGTTCAATAAGTGATAAGCTAGTATTCAAACTTTTTGACTTAACAAATATTACATCATAATTATTGTCTGTATTGTAAGTTATATACACCAACTCTCATCTGCCTAAAAGTTTTCTAATAAAGTCAAATGCTGGCAACACTGTTCACTTGGTGGGAGCCTTCTGAATTGTAAGCATAAAGCTTAGAAAAACTAAACATCCTTGACAATGTTGGACTTGGTAAATTCAAAAGTACAATAACAAATGTTATGGCTAAGATGACCATATAATGTATCTTCCAAACTAGAGCATATTTGAGAGTAAATGGGGAGTGCTATAAGACAATCATATCAGGAAAACAGGCATAAACTGGGACCATCCAGAGCAAGTCCTAGCAATAGCTCTCTTGAAGGTGACTACGAAGAAATATCTAATTTCTCATGTTGTGTTAGCTTCTAACAGTTTACAATGTGTCTCCTTCTAGAGGGAGTTGTGTTTTAGGAGACCAAAGATCTTTATCTAAAATAATACAATTGTGATGATACTAGGGTTGACAAGCAATGGGAAAATTTGGAACAGGAAATATCTTTCTGGGGCCTTCAAATTCTACTAGGCAAGTGGTGGCCTTTTCTGCCAATCTTTTGGGGGAAACTCAGTAGTACTTTCTGGGCTCCTTTGAAACCCTTTTTTGATGATAACTCTCTTCTTTACAAAAGTGAATCATTCAAAGTGACCATATAGTGGAAACAGACAAGTCACCTTGACTAATTAGTGCCAGAAGATGTCCAGCTTGCAAGTAAGGTAGGTAGTTAGTGTTTAGCTTCTGGAGATAACTTAACACCAGCAGATGGTGCTAAAATGTAGTTTCTTCCCCTTAAAATAAATATCCAAATTTTCCTTAAAATCAGACTAGATAAATATAGGCATATTAATTGTTCTGGAAAGTTCAGATGAGGGTGATGCTTGTTGCCATTTAACTTCCTTGAATAGAGCTTCACTTGAAACCTAGGGGCCTCTGCTGCCCATACATCCAGGTTCCTTTCATGCAAAATCAGTTTTATTCTAGGTGGAATATCACCCATGGGAATGTAACTAAAGCACAGAATATTTTTCATCTCATGCTCCAATTAGGAGGCAAAACTCAACCAAAGATCTATCCATGCAGCTCAGTGAAAGATGATTGTTTGCTACTTCTTAGGGTTTTCTTCCCAGCAGAATACCAGTCTACCAAGGAAAAAAATAGTTCTTCTCAGTTTATGAGACTTTCCACATAGACATGAGTGTAGAGCACTTAGCAAGCATGTAAGCCAGTAGCCTTCTAACTATTTTTAGCATTAGAAGAATTTTTTATTCAAATAGAATCTTTTGTGGAAGCCTGATATATAAAACTAATAGAACCTGAACTGCTCTGTTGAAATATGTGTTGGTAAAAGGGGTACAGGGGAAGGATATCTAGATCTCTGTCTTCCTGGCCCCTCTTTATCTTTCTCAGTCATGAGGTAGCCCTTGATTCATGAGCTCAAGCTATGCCCTTGAATCTGAACCCTAGGGCTCCACAGAATAGTTTGAAACTATGATTGCATTTCAGCTCTCTCATTTACATATCAGGAGTCTGAATCTGTAAGGGAAAATGCATATCAGGAGACTGAGTCTGTAAGGGAAAATGCTCAAGGACATAAAAGATGGCTGGAAAGGCTAGTTAGTGTGGTCAGCAGGGCCAGAGTGCATGTGCATGTACAGAGCATAGAGTATGTAGTAGAGCTCTAGTTCTCTGGAACCTTTGTTGAATGGATGTAGATGTGTACACAGATCCAATATTATAACAATATTTAATATTCCAATAGAGCTCATTTAGTTCATTCCCTTGAGAGAAGTATAAGCCTTTCCACCTCTGCCAAAGATACCCTTGGGGAAATACCTCATGACCCTCGGATACATTCCATGGCTGGGTATATGTGGTACACTCTTGATTTGACCCAAAGAAATTTGTGAACTCTTCTACTTAGCTTATTACGATTATACTAGGAGACAGATCCAAAAAGATGTTGCTGTGATTTATGTTCTGTTTATGTTTTCCTCTAAGAGTTTTTGTAGTATCTTGTCTTATATTTAAGGTTTTTTTGTTATTAATTTTTTATTGTTATTGCCTTTATTATTTTGATTTTACATTTTAATTAAAATACAGATGATTTACAATGTTGTGCCAATTTCTGCAGTACAGCAAAGTGATTCAGTAATACATATATATACATTTCCTTTCTTATATTATCTTCCATTATGGGCAATCGCAAGAGACTGGATATAGTTCCCTGTGCTATAGAGTAGGATGTCTTTGCTTATCCATTTTAAATGTAATAGTTTGCATGTACTAACCCCAAACTACAGTCCATCTCAGTCTCTCCTCCTTCCCCCTTTGGAACCACGAGTCTGTTTTCAGTTAAGAAGAGATGGTACATATATACAATGGAATACTACTCAGCCATAAAAAGAACAAAATAATGCTATTTGCAGCAACTTGGATACAACTAGAGATTTTCATACTAAGTTAAGTAAGTCAGAAAGAGAAAGACAAATACCATATGATACCACTTCTATGTGGAATCTAAAATATGGCACAGATGAACCTATCTACAAAACAGAAACTTTTAAGTCTTTGATCCATTTTGAGTTTATTTTTGTATATGGTATTAGAGAATGTTCTAATTTCATTCTTTTACATGTAGCTCTCTAGTTTTCCTAGCACCCCTCATATTAAAAAGACTGTTTTCTCCATTATATATTCTTTGCTTCCTTTGTCATAGATTAGTTGACCATAGGTGTGTGGGCTTATTTCTGGGATTTCTATGCTGTTCCACTGATCTACATGTCTGCTTTTGTGCCAGTATCATGCTCTTTTGATAACTGTAGCTTTGTAGTATAGTCTGAAGTCAGGGAGCATGATTTCTTCAGCTCCTTCTCCTCTAGGAATTTGAGATTTTTATGCTAGGGAGAAAAGGGCCTTCTGATCTTATTCAGGCCAAGATGATCCCTTCAGACATTCTATCTTCAACAAAATTGAACCTCTTGTTTCCCTTTACATAAGGCAAACTCTCCGTCCTTTAAATAGAGATGCCACTCCTCGTGGGCCTTATGTTTTTAGGAAGGAGACCAAGACAGAGACATTGAGATTTATGCTTTTTTGGTGAAGAGGGAACCTGAGGTTTTGAAGTGGGTGACTCCTTTGCCAAATATCAGTGGGGAAATAGGCTTTAAACCAGTATGCATGGTCCAAGCCATGGTGAGCATCATACTCAAAAAACTCTTGTCAAGTTCTCAAACATGATGCCAGATGATCTTAAGGCCTCTGGTGAGTGGTAACTCCCACAATGTGAATAGTACCCTTTGGGGTTGTGCAACTCTGATGTACTGAAGATAATGTTGATTAGACTTTACAACCTCACCTTCTGGTAGAGTGCATTCTAACCTGCATATGTTTGTGTGAATGAATCATGACTATTAGAACCAAAATTGTCCTTATAGACTACCTAGTTCAACCCTGTGATTTTAAAATGGATGGATTTGGAAATCCTGTATAATAGAAAGGGCTTTCTCAAGGTCACATATATGGTGGCAGAATTTTGACCAGAAACCAGGCTTCTTAAATCCCAGTGATTGCTCTCACTGGTGTATATGCTGTTCTTCCACATGGGTAAGGGCCATGAGGCCAGCTCCCTAGTGGGAAAGGAAGTTCCATAAATGACACTGAAGTATGTGCATTCTTCACTTGTCTTTTGAAGTGTGAGGAGCAAGCTAGGAGATTGCTAGAGAAGCTGGTATGCTTGGAGGGGCTGGGGAACACTACCTGGATTCATCATATCAACCCGGGAAGACCTAGGCTCAAGTGAGTGCTAGAGATTTACTAAGAATAAAGTGAATGTAAAAATAGGCTTGAAAGTTTAATAGGAAGTATGTGAACATTGAAAAAAATTTACCTCATTGCTCAGTGCTGGTATATAAAACCCAAACACTGGCAGATTTTCTTCTCATCACAATCAGACTTGAGCACACAAAATAACTTAATATACTGAAATAATGCAATTAAGCAGACTTGATGCCCAGCTTCCAGTTTCACTCACTGTAACAAATATAATTTGGGTAACATCATGAAAAACAACATTCTTCTTGTGAGTGGATGTGGATTACAAGAAAAATGATCACATGGCTTAGTCTTGGCAAGCAGAAAGCAAGCATGAAATTTGGACTTTATGAAAATGTGCTCTGAAAAGGGTTGATGCTTACACAAGTGATAGGGCTTGTTCAATAGTGTGTGTGTGTGTGTCTGTGCATGTATCTACCTATACGTGTGACTCTGTCCAGCACACCCTTAATTCTACATCATAGATTTGCAGATATTAGCTCGCAAAACAGCCTTGTTCGTTCCAAGTCCCTTGTTCTACTGATGATAAATACGGCAAATGAGAACTGGTCGGTGACTTGTGAATGTCATGCAGTGAACCAGTGACACAACCTGGGTTAGAACATAAGCCTCTTGACTGCCAGTTCTATACTCTCTCCTCTCGCTCTTACTCTTACTTAGCACTAGGCTGCACTCCTTCCAGGAACTATCATAGTCAACTTTCGTTACACCACTATGAAGTTATCGCTTGAACTGCTTTAAACAGTGGTTTTTGCCTATTGTCCTGGAAACAATGTCTTGAAGCCCCTGTTCCATACCGAAAGGGATTGTCTGAAGCCTGGAGGTGGCCTATATTAAGCTGAAAAAGTCTCTGTTTCTCTGGAGACATATCACTGATGAAGCATAAAGGTGAGCAGGACAGCAGCATGCATATAGTTACAAGAAGCTGTGTGATGAGTAGCCCTCAATTTTTTTTCTTATTAAACTGATGCATGCCCTTTTCTGGGCATGTATTTTTTTCCCTCCTAAATATTTATTTATTTAAAAATTTTTCCATTATACCTGTTTACAGATTTCTGTCAATTTTCCAACTGCACAGCATGGTGACCCGGTTATACATGCATATATGGATTCATCACAAGTGATTAGACATAGTTCCTGGTGCTATACAGCAGGATCTCCTTGCTTTTCCATCCCAAAGGCACTAGTTTACAACTGTAAACTCCAGACTCCCATTCCATCCCACTCGCTCCCCCACACCCTTGGCAACCACAGGTATGTTCTCTAAGTCTGTGATTTTCTTTTCTGTAAAAAGGTTCATTTCTGCAGTATATTAGATTCCAGATAAAAGTGATATCATATGGTATCTGTCTTTCTTCTGACTTACTTTACTCAATATGAGAGCCTCTAATTCCATCCATGTTGCTGCAAATGGCATTATTTTATTCTTTTTTATGGCTGAATAGTATTCCATCATGTATATATACCACATATTCCTAGTCTAATCATCTGTTGATGAACATTTGGGTTGTTTCCATGTCTTGGCTATTGTGAATAGTGCTGCAATGAACATGTGTGTGCAAGTGTCTTTTTCAAGGAAAGTTTTGTCTGGATGTATGCCCAAGAATGGGATTGCTGGGTCATATGGTAGTTCTATGTGTAGTTTTCTAAGGTACCTCCATACTGTATTCCACAGTGGTTGTACCAGCTTACATTCCCACCAATAGTGTAGGAGGGTTCCCTTTTCTCCACACCCCCTCCAGCATTTGTTGTTTGTGGACTTGTTAATGATGGCCATTCTGACTGGTGTGAGGTGGTATCTCATGGTAGTTTTGATTTGCATTTCTCTAATCATCAGTGATGTTGAGCATTTTTTCATGTGTTTGTTGGCCATCTGCATCTCTTCTTTGGAGAAATGTCTATTCAGGTCCATTGCCCATTTTAC
>PVHT020000026.1:4175390-4190857 GCA_004024745.2 Catagonus wagneri
TCAGTCCATTGACATTTAAGGTGATTATTGATAGATATGTATTTATTGCCACTTTAGACCTTGTTTTCCAGTTGATTCTATGTTTCTCTTTTCTTCTTTTTTTGGTTGGATGGTTTCCATTTGTTTTATGCTTGAGTGCTTTTCTTTTCAATATTCATGGATGTGATATTCTGTTTTGATTTGTGGTTGCCCTGTTTTTAAAATATGTTGCAGGAAGGGGACTTTAACTTTTACAGAGGGTCCAGTATGTGTCAGCAGCTTTGCAGATTATTTTATTTTTTATTGAAATACAATATTATATTAGCTTCAGATATACAGGATAGTGATTTAGTATTTTTATAGATTATACTACATTAACAATTATAAGATAATGGCTATAATTCCCTGTGTTATACAATATATTCTTGTTTATCTATTTTATACATAGTAGTTTGTATCTATAAATCCCCTATCCCTAATTTGTACCTGCTCCTTCCCTCTCCCATTTGATAATGACTAGTTTGTTTTCTATATCTGTGAGACTGTTTCTATTTTGCATATAAATTTATTTGTATTATATTTATACTCTACATAAAAGTGATACCATATAGTATTTTTCTTTGACATTTCATGAAGCATAACATTATCTAGGTCCACTGCAAAAGGTCAAATTTAATCCATATATATATATATAATCTTCTTCATATAATGACATCACCTTTATCCATTTGTCTGTTTTTGTCATTCTTTAAAGTTTTGTTGACATGTATATGATTTACTGTGTTTTTTCCATTTGTCTGTTGATAAACCTTTGGCTTGCTTCCATATCTTGGCTATTGTGAATAGTGCTGTTATGAACATTGGGGTGCATGCACCTTTTTGAGTTAGTGTTGTTTTTTTTCAGATATATACCCAGAAGTGGAATTGCTGCATCATGTGGTAGCTCTATTTTTAGTTTTTGGAGGAATCGCCACACAGTTTTCCATAGTGGCTGCATCAATTTACATTCCCACCAATAGTGTACAAGGGTTCCCTTTTCTTCACACTCTCTCCAACATTTATTATTTTTAAGACTTTTTGATGATGGGCATTCTGCCTGGTGTGAGGTGACATCTCATTCCTGCCTTGATTTGCATTTCTCTAATAATAAGTGGTGTTGAGCATCTTTTCATGTGCCTGCTAGCTATCTGTATGCCTTCTTTGAAGAAATGTTTATTCAGGTCTTCTGCTTATTTTTTGATTGGGCTGTTTGCTTTTATGTTATTAAGTTGCATGAGATGTTTGTATATTTTGGATATTAACTCCTTGTTGGTCATATCGTGTGCAAGCATTTTCTCTGATTCCATGGGTTATCTTTTCATTTTGTCAATGGTTTCCTTTGCTGTGCAAAAGCTTTTAAGTTTAATTAATGTCCCATTTGTTTATTTTTGTTTTTGTTTACTTTGTCTTAGGGGACAGATCCAAAAACATTGTTATGATTTATGTCAGAGAGTGTTTTTATATGTTTTATCCTATGGTTTAGTTGTTTAATCCATTTTGAATTTATTTTGTATATGGTATGGGAAAATTTTCTAATCCTATCATCGTACATGTACCTGTCCAGTTTTCCCAGTACCGCTTGTTGAAGAGACTGTCTCTTCTCTGCTGTATATTCTCATGATTATATTGACACTGTGCATTTTTTTGTCTTTGTACCTTTTTATCTAGAGCCGCACCTGTGACATATGGAGGTTCCCAGGCTAGGGGTCTAACAGGAGCTGTAGCTGCCGGCCTTCGCCACAGCCACAGCAACGCGGGATCTGAGCTGCATCTGCAACCTACACCACATCTCATGACAACGCCGGATCCTTAACCCACTGAGTAAGGCCAATATCGAACCCGCAACCTCGTCGTTCTTAGTTGTATTCGTTAACCACTGAGCCACAAAGGGAACTCCAGACATTGTGCATTTTTGGCAGAAATACAACAGAGTGATGCTTTGTCCTCACTGCATATCAGGAACCACATGACATTGGTTTTAGAAGAAACAATAGAGTTAGAAAAATTACTAGTTTTGCAGCTCTCATAGTAATCATTGATTTGGACAGGAATCACCAATAGATGCTAAAAGTAGTCGCTGAAGGTCTGATGGGGAACAGATTATTTACATACACTCAAGTATCTTACCACAAATTACTTATTGTTACAAAGGAGAAAATATAAACTTTACTGTGCAAAACCTGATGCACAGTCCATCTTAGCCAAGAGACAGATATTTTTGAGATAGAGACATGAGTATCATGAAGAGCCCTCCAAATTCCTGATGGTTCATGTCTGAATTCTCATGCTAACTTCCATTAGTGATTTCAGGGATGGTAGTGGTGGTGTTATAGGGAGGGTGGAATGTGAGAGGTTCCTAAATTATTTATGTGTCTACTGACTTTACCAAGAAGGCAGCAGTTCTGGTTCTGGAACCAGAGGTATTTGAAAGGTCCTAGGTCCTTAGGCTCTTTACCCTTAATTGCCATGAGCTCTCTGGACTTATAAGGGAAGTTGGTTTGAAATGATATGCAGATAGATGAGGAGTGAAAGAGCCAATGTAGTTTTTACTTGCTCTAAATGTTGGCTGATGTTTCCCAGCCTTTGAAGCTGATTGGGAGGAGTTTGGCTGGGACTGCAAGACAAAGAGACTCGTTTTTCTTTTGTAGTGGCTTTTCCTCCACAGTAGAGAATGACTTAAAAAGATGATGAAAACCCAAGTGTAGGGGTGGGGAGGCCTTCTAAACAAAGGCCTGTTTTCCCTGTTATCAGGCATTTCCCCTCACCATTTTATGGGGTTGTTCTTTCTCCACATTCACTTTCATCTTTTCCTCCCCTCCCAATTCTTTCTAATCCCTTTTCACATGTCAAGCCAGGAGCTGCAGTCTCTAATTAGCAAAGGTGACAGATAAGAACTTACTAGCTTTACTTGGTTGTTTTACCCTTTCTCTGAGCCTTTCAGCAGGACTAGACCAGCTGAGGTGTCTGGTGCCATCTCTGAGGGAGGTCTCCAAGGCCCTTTCAAATAATCCACTGGTTTGGGGAGGAGAGGACTGCAGCCTCAGAGGTGCTTGAAGTATAGTTTACACCTGCTCTAATAATCTGTTTCACTTTATCTGTGTAGTGGTGAATCATGTTAGCAGCTTGAGAGGATGTGGGCTTGTGTATTATGATGAGTAAGAATAGAAATGTCTGGAGTATGAAGTTCTTTATTTGAGGAAAAAGAGCAATGATGGTTGCATTGTGATAATACTTGAAAGAAAAATTTAAGGTGGCAATGGGATGCCTTGATAAATCATGAGTTTGCTTTCCCTTGAGGTCCTGGGGGTGTGTCATGGTGCTTTGAGAGCCTGATGCTTATGTGGTATTGATTTTGGCTGTAACACTTTGTGAGGTTAAAACTTCCTTTTCTCCCATCTTATTTGAATTCCTTTCTCAGAGTGTGATTTTCCCAGCATAGGCACTGTTTCTTTACAAAAGAGAAAGTGGGTGACAAATGGTAAAATATGAGATGGTGGACGAGGGGTCAAATTGGTAGATATGTTGCGATCTGACATTCTTCTGGGAGCCTATTTTTCATAATGAAGCCTTAGTTGGATATTTGCATTTTAGAAAATTTGTTCAGCGACAGTAATTGAACTGAAATTGATATATAACAGGTAATTGGCTACTCACCCCAGGAGAGCAAATAAGAAGTGATGTGCATTTTGGTCTTTGGGGATTTAGGACCTGAATTCTCCAGAAAGAAAATCACAATAAAATTTGTTACTGCAGAGACATGTTTTGGCTTCATAGACAGAGAAGGTAAGCAAAAGAGAAAGGCTATCAAAGTGAGCCTTTCACTGGCAGCAAGCCAAGAAGGGACAAGCATGGGTCCTTTATCATCTGACATCTTTCAGGGATAAAGATCTGGTAGTGCAGGGAGAAACAGAGAATCTAAATTGTGTAATATCTATTAATAAATTGATTCTATTACTAATAACTTTCCTACAAAGACAACCTGGACCAGATAGCATCTCTTGTGAATTCTTCCATACATTTGAGAAAAAAAATGCTAATCATTTAAAAAGTCTTTCAGATAACAGAAAAAGAGAGAAAACTTTCTAATTTATTTTATGAGGCTACAGTCTTGCTAACAAAACCTGAATAGAATATTATAAAAATTAATTTCTGTTTTTTGGCTTTATTGATGAATAATGGACAAGTAAGATATTTGAAGTGTATAATGTGGTGATTTGATATACATATACATTTTGAAAAGATTCCCCCATCAAAGTTAATTAACACAGTCATCACCTAACATATTTACTTTTATTTTTTTGAGGGTGAGAATATTTTTATACTATCTTAGCAAGTTTCAATTATACACTACAGTATTATCAACTACAGTCATAATGTTATATGTTAGATCTTAAGGTTTTATTAATCTTATCATTGAAAGTTTGTGTTCTTTTACCAACTTTTCCCTATTTCTCCACCCCTTAGCTTCTGGCAATGACTTTTCTACTCTGTTTCTGTGAGCTTAACTTTATTTTATTTTTAAAGATTTCACATATAAGTGATAGCATGCCGTATTTGTCTTTCTCTGCCTTATTTCACTTAGCATAATGCCCTGCGGGTTCATCTATAGTTTTCACAAAATGATATAATTTACTTCTTTTTAAAAGGCTGAATAATAGTCCATTGTGTGTGTGTGTGTGTGTGTGTGTTACATTCTTTATTCATTCATCAACCTGGACACTTAGGTTGTTTCCATACTTGACTATTGTAAATAATACTACATATGGGAGTACAGATAGTTCTTTGAGATAATGATTTCATTTCCTTTGTTTATGTACTCAAAGTGGGGTTGCTAGGTCATATGGTAGTTTTATTTTTAACTTTCTGATGAGCCTCTGTACTGTTAACTATACTAGCTATACCAGCTTACATTCCTACTCACGGTGTGCACGTGTTTTCTTTTCTCCATATGATCACCAGCATTTGTTATTGCTTGTCTTTTTGATAACAGACATCCTAACAGTTTTGAGGTGATATCTCATAGTGGTTTTGATTTGCATTTCCGTGAGAATTAGTGATGGCAAACACCTTTTCATAAAACTGTTTGATATTTTGTATATGTTCTTTGGAAAAATGTTTATTCTTATCTTTATTATTTTTAAATTAGTTATTTGTTCCCTGCTATTTAGTTGTATGAGTCCCTTGTATATTTTGCATATTAACCCTTTATAAAATATATTCTCTCATTCTTTAGGTTGCCTTTTAATTTTGTTGATGGTTTCCTTTGATGTGCAGATGATTTTGAGTGTGCTGTATTCCCATTTGTTTACTTTTGCTTTTGTTGCCTTTATGTTTGGTATGAAAGCCAAAAAAATCATTGCCAAGACCAATGTTGAGGAGCTCTTCCCCTATGTTCATTCTAAGAGTTTTATGGATTCAGGTCTTACATTCAAGTCTTTGTTCTATTTTGAGTTAATATTTGTATATTGTGTTAGATAAGAATCCATTTTCATTCTCTGCATGTGGCTGTCTACTTTTCCCAGCACCATTTATTAAAGACACAATTACATTTTCACTCTATATTATTGGATCCTTTGTCATAAACCAATTTACCACACATGCATGGGTTGATTTCTGAGCTTTTTATTCTGTTCCATTGATCTAAGTGTCTGTTTTTATGTTAATACTATACCTTTTTAAGAATGCTGTAGTTTTGTAATATAGAAGCCTGATTCCTCCAGCTTTGTTCTTCTTTCTCAGGTTTGCTTTGCCTATATTGAAGCTTTTGTAGTTCTATACACATTTTAGAACTTTTTGCTATTTCTCTGAAAAATTCCATTGAAATTTTTATGGAAATTGCATTGAATTTGCAGCCCTCTTTATGTAGTAATATTTTAACAATCCATGAACATGATATCTCTTACCATTTATTTGTCTTCAATTTCATAAATATCTTTTTTTAATTAATTAATGAATTTTATTACATTTATAGCTGTACAACACTCATCACAACCAATTTTATAGCATTTCCATCCCAAACCACCAGCATATCCCCCCACCCCCGAACCTGTCTCATTTGGAAGCCGTAAGTTTGTCAACATCTGTGAGTCAGTATCTGATTTGCAAAGAAGTTCATTTTGTCCTTTTTTAGATTCCACATGTAGGTGGTAGCATTTGATGTTGGAGTCTCATTGTCTGACTGACTTCACTTCACATGATAATTTCTAGGTCCATCCATGATGCTACAAATGCTGTTATTTCATTTCTTTTAATGACTGAGTAATATTCCATTGTGTATATGTACCACATCTTCTTTATCCACTCCTCTGTCAATGGACATTTAGGTTGTTTCCATGACTTGGCTATTGTATAGTGTGCTGCAATAACATTGGAGTACATGTGTCTTTTTGAGTCACGGTTTTCTCAGGATAGATGCCCAGGAGTGGGGTTACTGGATCAAATGGTAATTCTACTTTTAGTTTTCTGAGGAATCTCCATATTATTTTCCACAATGGTTGCACCAATTTACATTCCCACCAACAGTGTAATAGGGTTCCTTTTTCTCCACACCCTCTCCAGCACTTATTGTGTGTACACCTTTCAATGATGGCCATTCTGACTGGTGTGAGGTGGTACCTCATAACGGTTTTGATTTGCATTTCTCTAATAATGAGTGATGTTGAACATCTTTTCATGTGTTTTTTTTGCCATTTTTAGGTCTTCTTTGGAGAACTGTCTTTTTAGATCTTCTGCCCATTTTTTGATGGGGTTGTTTGTTGTTTTGGTATTGAGGTGTAGGAGGTGTTTGTAAATTTTGGAGATTAATCCCTTGTCAGTCGATTCATATGCAAATATTTTCTCCCATTCTGTGGGATGTCTTTTCATTTGGTTTAGGGTTTTCTCTGCTGTTCAGAAACTTTTTAGTTAAGTCCCATTTGTTTATTTTTCTTTCTTTCTTTCTTTCTTTCTTTCTTTTTTTTTGCCTTATTTGGGCCACACCCACAGCATGTGGAGGTTCCCAGGCTAGGGGTCTAACAGGAGCTGTAGCTGCTGGTCTTGACCACAGCCACAGCAACTCGGGATCCAAGCCGCATCTGCAACCTACACCATAGCTCACGGCATCGCTGGATCCTTAACCCGCTGAGCAAGGCCAGAGATTGAACCTGCAACTTCATGTTTTTAAGCAGATTCGTTAACCACTGAGCCACGATGGGAACTCCTGTTTATTTTTCTTTTTATTGTCATAACTCCAACAGGTGGATCTGAGAAGATGTTGCTATCATTTATGTCAGAGAGTGTTTGGCCTATGTTTTCCTCTAAGAGTTTTATAGTATCTGGTCTTATATCTAGATTTTTAATCCATTTTGAGTTTATTTTTGTGCATGGTGTTAGGAAGTGTTCTAGTTTCATGTTTTTACATGTGGCTGTCCAGTTTTCCCAGCACCACTTATTGAAGGAGCTGTCTTTTCTCCATTGTGTATTCTTGCCTCCTTTGTCATAGATGAGTTGACTGTAGGTGCATGGGTTTAATTCTGGGCTTTCTATCCTGTTCCACTGATCTGTATTTCTGTTTTTGTGCCAGTACCATATGGTTTTGATGACTGTAGTTTTGTAGTATAGTCTGAAGTCATGGAGGCTGATTCCTCCAGCTCCATTTTTCTTTTTCAGGATGTCTTTGGATATTCTGGGTTTTTTGTGTTTCCAAACAAACTTTAAACTATTTTGTTCTAGTTCTGTGAAAAAGGTCCTTGGTAATTGGATAGGGATTGCATTGAATGTGTAGATTGCCTTGGGTAGTATAGTCACTTTGATAATACTGACTCTTCCAATCCAAGAGCATGGTATGTCTTTCCATCTGTTCATGTCATCCTTGATTTATTTCATCAGCATCTTATAGTTTTCAGAGTACAGGTCTTTTGTCTCTTTAGGTAGGTTTATTCCTAAGTATTTGATTCTTTTTGATGTGATGGTAAACGGGATTGCTTCCCTGATTTCTCTTTCTGATCTTTCATTGTTAGTATATAGAAGTGCAGTTGGTTGCTCTGTATTAATTTTGTATCCTGCAACTTTGCCAAATTCATTGATGAGCTCTCACAGTTTTCTGGTAGAGTCTTTAGGATTCTCTAGGTATAGTATCATGTCATCTGCAAATAGTGATAGTTTTACTTCTTCCTTTCCAATTTGGATTCCTTTTATTTCTTTTACTTATCTGTTTGCTGTGGCTAGGACTTCCAAAACTATGTTGAATAGTAGTGATGAGAGTGGACATTCCTATCTTGTTCCTGATCTCAGCAGAATTTCTTTCTGCTTTTCAACTTTGAGAATGATGTGAGCTCTAGGTTTGTCATAGATGGCCTTTATTATGTTGAGGTAGGTTCCCCCATGCCCACTTTCTGAAGGTTTTTTATTTTTTAATCAGAAATGGGTGTTAGATTTTGTCAGAGGCTTTTTCTGCATCTATGGAGAGGATCATATGGCTTTTATTCTTCAGTTTGTTAATGTGGTGTATTACACTAACTTATTTGTGGATATTGAAGAATCCTTGCATCTGTGGGATAAATCCCACTTGATAATGATGTACAATCCTTTTAATGTATTGCTGGATTTGGTTTGCCAGTATTTTGTTGAGGATTTTTGCATCTATGTTCATCAGTGAAATTGGCCTGTAATTTTCTTTTTTTGTGGTATCTTTGTCTGGTTTTGGTGTCAGGCCTCATAGAATGTCTGGTTTTGATAGTGGCCTCATAGAATGTGTTTGGGAGCATTCCTTCTCTGTAATTTTTTTGGAATAGTTTCAGAAGGATAGGTGTTAGCTCCTCTCTAAATGTTTGATAGAATTCGCCTGTGAAGCCATCTGGTCTTGGACTTTTGTTTGTTGGAAGTTTTTTAATCACAGTTTCAATTTCAGAACTTGTGATTGGTCTGTGCATCTTTTCTACCTCATCTTGGTTAAGTCTTGGAAGATTGTACTTTTCTAAGAATTTGTCCGTTTCTTCTAGGTTTTTCTGTTTTATTGCCGTATAGTTGCATATGGTAATCTCTTATTATCCTTTGTATTTCTGTGATGTCTGTTGTTACTTCTCCTTTTTCATTTCTAATTTTATTGATTTGAGTCCTCTCTCTTTTTCTCTTGATAAAGTCTGGCTAAGGGTTTATCAATTTTGTTGATCTTTTCAAAGATCCAGCTTTCAGTTTCATTGATCTTTTCTTTGGTTTTCTTCATTTCTATTTAATTGATTTCTGCTCTGATCTTTCTGTTTTCTTTCCTTCTGCTAACTTTAGGTCTTGTCTGTTCTTCTCTCTCTAGCTGCTTTATATGTAAATTTAGGTTGTTTATTTGGGCTTTTTCTTGTTTCATGGGGTAGGCTTGTATTGCTATAAACTACCCTCTTAGAAATGCTTTTACTGCATCCCGCAGGTTTTGGGGTGTCATATCTTTGTTGTCATTTGCTTCTTGGTATTTTTTAATTTCCTCTTTGATTTCTTTGATCCATTGGTTATTTAGTAGCATGTTGTTTAATCTCTATGTGTTTGTGTTTTTTTGCCTTTTTTTCTTGTTATTGATTTCCAGTCTTAGAGGGTTGTGGTTGGAAAAGATGCTCGATATGATTTCAATTTTCTTAAAGTTACTGAGGCTTTGTTTGTAGGCCAGAATGTGATCAATCTTAGAGAATGTTCCATGTGCACTTGAGAAGAATGTGTAGTCTGTTACTTTTGGATGGAATGTCCCATAAATATCTATTAAATCCATCATATCTATCTAATGCTTCATTCAGGGCCTGTGTTTCCTTATTGATTTTCTGTCTGGATGATCTATCCATTGTTGTAAGTGGGGTGTAAAAGTCCCCCACTATTATTGTGTTATTGTTCATTTCTCCTTTTAAGGTTGCCTTATATATTGTGGTGATCCTAAGTTGGGTGCATAGATATTCAAAATTGTTATATTTTCTTCTTGGATTGATCCTTTGAACATTAATTAGTGTCCTTTCTTGTCTCAAAATATTTTAAGGTCTGTTTTATCTGATATGAGTATTGCTACTCCAGCTTTCTTTTGACTCCCATTTGCATAGAATATTTCCTACCATCCTCTCACTTTCAATTTGTATGTGTCCCTAGAAGTGAAGTGGTTCTCTTGAAGACAGCATACAAATGGGTCTTGTTTTTGTATCCATTCAGCCAGTCTATGTCTTTTGATTGGGGCATTTAGTCTATTCACATTTAAGGTAATTATTGATATGTGTGCTCTTATTGCCATTTTATTAACTGTTTTGAATTTGTTTTTGTTGCTCTTTTTTCCTCCCTTCTTCTCTTGTTCTCTCCTCTTGTAGTTTGATGACTATCTTTAGTGTTGTATTTGAGTTGATTTTTCTTATTTGTTTGTGTATAAATTGTAGATTTTTGGTCTGCAGTTACCCTGAAGTTTTGATATAGGAGTGTATATAGAAATGATATTGTTTTAACTCACTGGTCTCTTAATTGCAAGTGTGTCTCCAGTGTCCTGCTCCTGCTTTTGTACTGTCCTCTTCTCATGATTTCAATTTTGGTAGCATAGTTGTGCATGGATGACTTCATATCTTTAATATCTATGTATCTATATATCTATATCTATCTATATCTATATCTATCTATATCTGTATATCTATATCTATATCTATATCTATCTATATCTATATATATATGCCTTTACTGGTGAGCCTTGTCATTTGTGGTATTTTTGTTTCTGGTTGCAGCATTTTCTTTTCTGCCTAGAGAAGTTCTTTTAGTATTTGTTGTAAAGCTGGTTTAGTGTTGCTGAATTGTCTTAGCTTTTGCTTATCTGTAAAGCTTTTGATTTCTCCTTCAAATCTGAACGAGAGCTTTGCTGGGTAAAGTAATCTTGGTTGGAGGTTTTTTCTTTTCATCAGGTTAAGTATATCATGCCACTCCCTTCTGGCCTGCAGATTTTCTGCTGAAAAATCTGCTGATAACCTTATTGGGGTTCCCTTGTATGTAGTTTCTTTTCCTTAGCTGCTTTCAATATTTTCTGTTTGTCTTTAATTTTGGTCATTTTGATTAATATGTGTCTCGGGGTGTTCCTCCTTGGGTTTATTTTATATGGTACTTGTTGTGCTTCCTGGATTTGAGTGCGTGGTTCCTTTCCCATGTTAGAGAAGCTTTTGGCTATTATCTCTTTGAATATTTTTTTCTGTCCCTTTTTCTCTCTCTTCTCCCTCTGGCACCCCTATAATACAGATGTTGGTACATTTAACATTATCCCAGAGTTCTCTGAGACTCTCCTCATTTCTTTTCAATCTTTTTTCTCTTTTCTGTTCCACATTAGTGATTTCTGCTAGTCTGTCCTCCATGGTGCTTATTTGTTCTGCCTCCTGTATTCTGCTGTTGGCTGCTTCTAAGGAAATTTTTATTTCAGTTATTGTATTTTGCATCTCTTCTTGCTTAAATTTTATATCTTGTATTTCTTTGCTCAGTGTTTGCTGTAAATTATCAGTCTTTGCCTCCAGTTTATTTCCAATGTCTTCTATCATCTTCAGCATCATCATTCTAAAGTCTTTTTCCTGGAAGCTGATAATCTCCTGATCACTAGCCATCTTTCTGTCTTTTTTTTTCTTTCTGAGTTATAGTTCTCTGTCTTTTCATTTTTATAGGTTTTTGGTGTGGTGACTTCCTTGCAGACAATAGATTTGTAGCCTCTCTTACTTCTGGTGTCTGCTTCCCTTGTGGTTGAAGTTGGTATTGCTGGGGGGGGCTTGCTGTTGGCTTCCTGATGGGAGGGACTGGTGCCTGCCCACTGGGACTGATTCCTGTCCTTCTGGTGGGTGGGGCTTTGTCTCTGGGTGAGATTAAAGGTGGCTGTGTGCCTGAGGAGTCTTTAGGCAGTCTTTTTACTGATGGGTGGGGCTGTGATCCCACCTGGATTATTGTTGGCCTGGGGCTTCTCAGCACTGATGGATCGGGCCAGATTTTCCCAAAATGGTCACCTCTAGAGAAACGTAGGCTGATAAATATTCCCAAGAGCTTTTCCTCCAGTGTCCTTCCCCTACACAAGCCACAATTACCACCTGTTTTCCCAGGAGATCCTCCAAGAACTGCAGTCAGGTTTGACCCAGATTCCTGTGGAATCTTTGCTTTGCCATGGGACCCAGAGCACATGAAAGCCTGTGTGTACTTTTCAAGAATGGGGTCTCCGTTTTCCCCAGTCCCATGGAGCTCCTGTGCACAATCCCCCCTTGCCTTCAATGCCAGATGCTCCAGGAGCTCTTTCTCCCAGTGCCAGATCCATAGGCGTGTGGATTCGATGTGGGGCTCAGAACTCTCACTCCTGTAGGTGAGTCTCTGTGATACAGTACTTTCCAGTGTGTGTGGCTTCCCACCCAGGAGGTATGGGGTTGCTTATATTGATTGCATAATCCCCCCTCCTACCTCTTGATGTGGCCTCCTCTTTGTCTTCTGGAGTAAGATATCTTTTTGAAAGTTTCCTGTGGTATATGATGGCAGCTGCAGCTCTGATTTGACTCCTAGCCTGGGAATTTCCATATGCCTCAGGTTCATCCCTAAAAAGAAAAAAGAAACCAAAAGAAAAAAAGAAGAAAAAAAAAGAGGCTTCTGTGACTAAAGTGTATAAGAGTGGAGGGACCAGGCAACTTTAATCCTGTTCTTTAAGGAAAAGCTTTTAGCTTTTCATTATTGAGTATAATGTTAGCTACCGGGTTTTCATATATTACCTCTATTAGGTTGAGGTGTATTCCCTCTATACCTAGTTTGTTGAAAGTTTTTATCTTGAGAGGACATGAGATTTTGTCAGATGCTTTCTCTGGATCTATTGAGATGATCATGTGATCGTTATCTTTCATTTTGTTAATGTGGTGTATCACATTTATTCATTTACAGATGTTGAACCATCCTTGAATATTGGGATTAAATCCTACTTGATCATGGTGTATGAAGATTTTTTTTTTGTCTTTTTGGCTTACCTAAGGCGGCACCTACAGTATATGGAGGTTCCCAGGCTACAGGTATAATGGGAGCTGTAGCTGCCGGCCTTTGCCACAGCCACAGCAACACGGGATCTGAGCCACATCTGCAACCTACACCACAGCTCACGGCAATGCCAGATCCTTAACCCACTGAGTGAGGCCAGAGATTGAACCCCCAACCTCATGGTTTCTAGTCGGATTCGTTAACCACTGAGCCATGATGGGAACTCCTGAAGATTTTAATATATCGTTGAATTCAGTTTGCCTATATTTTTTAAACACTGTTGCATCTATATCGATCAAGGATACTGGCCTGTAATTTCCTTTACTGTAGTGCATTTGCCTGGCTTTGGAATCATGGTAATGTTGGCCTTGTAAAATGCATTTTTAAGTATTCCTTATTTCATATTTTCAGAAGAATTTGAGAAGGATTGGCATTATTTCTTCTTAAATGTTTGGTAGAGCTTACCAGTTAAACCATCTGGTCCTGGGCTTTTCTTTGCTGGGGTTTTTGATTACTGAATCAATCTTACTAGTAATGAGTCTGTTCAGATTTTCTGCTTCTTCATGATTCAGCCTTAGTAGGATATAGTTTCTAGGAATTTATCCTTTCTTCTAGATTGTTCAGTTGATTGTATAATTGAATACATACATTTGCATAAATAACAATTTATGATATAATTGTATATATACAATTGTATAAATAATTTTAATTGGTGTGTAATTGTTCATAGTAGTTTCTTATGATCCTTTGTATTTCTATAGCATTAATTGTAATGTCCCCTTTTTAATTTCTAATTTTATTTTAATTATTTTTTTGTGGCATACCTATTTAAATATTTGTCTATTTTGCTTACCTTAAATTTTTTTTATTTTTTAATTATTCCTGGTTACCAGTTTTCTGTCAAATTTTCAACTGTACAGCATGGTGACCCTGATACACATACATATGCAGATTCATAACAAGTGATTAGACATAGTTCCTGGTGCTATACAGCAGGATCCCATTGCTTTTCCATCCCAAAAGCAATAGTCTACAACTATTAACCCCAGACTCCCATACCATCCCACACCCTCCCCCACAACCTTGGCAACCACAAGTCTGTTCTCAAAGTCCGTGATTTTCTTTTCTGTAGAAAAGTTCATTTCTGCAGTATATTAGATTCCAGATAAAAGTGATATCATATGGTATCTGTCTTTCTCCTTCTGACTTACATCACTCAGTATGAGGGTATCTAATTCCATCCATGTTGCTGCAAATGGCATTATTTTATTCTTTTTTTATGGCTGAATAGTATTCCATCATGTATATATACCACATCTTCCTAATCCAATAATCTGTTAATGGACATTTGAGTTGTTTCCATGTCTTGGCTATTGTGAATAGTGCTACAATGAATATGTGTGTGCAAGTGTCTTTTTCAAGGAAAGTTTTGTCTGGATATATGCCCAAAAATGGGATTCTAGGGTCATATGGTAATTCTATGTAGAGTTTTCTAAGGTACCTCCATACTGTATTCCACAGTGGTTGTACCAGCTTACATTCCCACCAACAGTGCAGGAGGGTTCCCTTTTCTCCACACCCCCTCCAGCATTTGTTGTTTGTGGACTTCTTAATGATGGCTATTCTGACTGGTGTGTGGTGGTATCTTGTGGTAGTTTTGATTTGCATTTCTCTAATCATCAGTGATGTTGAGCATTTTTTCATGTGCTTGTTGGCCATCTGCATCTCTTCTTTGGAGAAATGTCTATTCAGGTCCATTGCCCATTTTTCAATGGGGTTGTTGGCTTTGTTGCTGTTGAGCTGTTTAAGTTGTTTGTATATTTTAGAGATTAAGCCCTCATCAGTTGCATTATTTGACACTATTTCCCCCATCCTATAAGTTGTCTTTTAGTTTTCTTTTTGGTTTCCTTTGCTGTGCCAAAGCTTGTCAGTTTGATTAGGTCCCATTGGTTTATCTTTGCTCTGATTTCTGTTGCTTTGGGAGACTGACCTGAGAAAACATTGTAAGGTTGATGTCAGAGAATGTCTTGCCAATGTTTTCTTCCAGGAGTTTAATGGTGTCTTGTCTTATATTGAAGTCTTTAAGCCACTTAGAGTTTATTCTTGTGCATGGTGTGAGAGTGTATTCTAGTTTCATTGATTTGCATGCAGCTGTCCAAGTCTCCCCGCAATTCTTACTGAACAGACTTTTTACCATTTTATGTTCTTTCCTCCTTTGTCAAAGATTAATTGACCATACGTGTCTGGATTTATTTCTGGGTTCTCTATTCTGTGCCATTGGTCCATATGTCTGTTTGGTACCAGTACCAGAGTGTCTTGATTACTGTGGCCCTGTAATATATTGCCTGAAGTCTGGGAGAGTTATGCCTCCTGCTTGGTTTTTTTTCCTCAGAATTTCTTTGGCGATCCTGGGTCTTTTGTGGTTCCATATACATTTTTGGATTGTTCTAGTTCCGTGAAGAATGTCATGGGTAATTTGATAGGGATTGCAT
>PVHT020000026.1:4194616-4234317 GCA_004024745.2 Catagonus wagneri
GTTTTCTAAGGTACCTCCACACTGTCTTCCATAGTGGCTGCACCAGCCTACATTCCCACCAACAGTGCAGGAGGGTTCCCTTTTCTCCACACCCCCTCCAGCATTTGTTGTTTGTGGACTTGTTAATGATGGCCATTCTGACTGGTGTGAGGTGGTATCTCATGGTAGTTTTGATTTGCATTTCTCTAATCATCAGTGAAGTTGAGCATTTTTTCATGTGCTTTTTGGCCATCTGTATATCTTCTTTGGAGAAACGTCTATTCATGTCCATTGCCCATTTTTCAATGGGGTTGTTGGTTTTTTTGCAGTTGAGCTGTATCAGTTGTTTATATATTTTAGAGATTAAGCCCTTGTCAGTTGTGTCATTTAAAAACATTTTCTCCCATTCTGTAAGTTGTCTTTTAGTTTTCTTTTTGGTTTCCCTTGCTGTGCAAAAGCTTGTCAGCTTGATTAGGTCCCATTGGTTTATCTTTGCTTTGATTTCTGTTGCTTTGGGAGACTGACCTGAGAAAACATTAGTAAGGCTGATGTCCGAGAGTGTCTTGCCAATGTTTTCTTCCAGGAGTTTAATAGTGTCTTGTCTTATACTTCAGTCATTAAGCCATTTAGAATTTATTTTTGTGCATGGTGTGAGAGTGTGTTCTAGTTTCATTGATTTACATGCAGCTGTCCAAGTTTCCCAGCAAAGCTTACTGAAAAGACTTTGTTTTTCCCATTTGAAGTTCTTGCCACCTTTGTCAAAGATCAATTGGGCGTAGGTGTCTGGGTTTATTTCTGGGTTCTCTATTCTGTTCCATTGGTCTGTATGTCTGTTTTGGTACCAGTATCAGACTGTTTTTATTACTGTGGCCCTGTAATATTGCCTGAAGTCTGGGAGAGTTATGCCTAGAAAAGTTAAAAACCACATGATTATCTCAATAGATGCAGAAAAAGCATTTGACAAAGTCCAACATCCATTCATGATCAAAACTCTTATCAAAGTGGGAATACAGGGAACATTCCTTAACATAATAAAGGCCATATATGAAAAACGCATGGGAAACATAATACTCAATGGAGAAAAGCTGAAAGCCTTCCCACTAAAGCCTGGAATAAGACAAGGATGCCCACTCTCGCCACTATTATTCAACATAGTATTAGAAGTCCTAGCTACAGCAATCAGACAAACAGAAGAAATAAAAGGCATCCAAATAGGAAGAGAAGAGGTAAAACTGTCACTGTAGGCAGATAACATGATACTATATATAGAAAACCCCAAAGACTCAACTCCAAAATTACTTGAACTGATCAACAAATTCAGCAAAGTAGCAGGATATAAGGTTAATCTTCATAAATCAATCGCATTTCTATATACTAACAATGAAATATTAGAAAAAGAATACCAAAATATTTTACCTTTTAAAACAGCACCCCAAAAAATCAAATACTGGGAGTAAACCTGACCAAAGAGGTGAAAGACTTATATGCAGAGAACTACAAAACATTAATCAAGGAGATCAAAGAAGATACAAAGAAATGGAAAGATATTCCATGCTCATGGGCCGGAAAAATTAATATTGTAAAAATGGCAATACTACCCAAAGCAATCTACAGATTCAATGCAATCCCTATCAAATTACCCATGACATTCTTCACAGAAGTAGAACAAACAGTCCAAAAATTTATATGGAACTGCAAAAGACCTAGAATTGCCAAAGCAATCCTGAGGAGCAAAAACCATGCTTCCTGTATCTTGATGTCAGATTCCTTCAGATTTGGAAAGTTTTCAGACATAATTTCTTCAAATATATTTTCAGTCCTCTTTTCTTTGTCTTCTCCTTCTGTAATTCCTATTATCCTTAGATTGGGCTGCTTTATATTATCCCATAGATCTCTTATATTGCTTTCATGTTTTTTCATTTGGTTTTCTGTCTGCTGTCTTGATAGGGTGATTTCCATTATTCTATCTTCCACATCACTAATTCGTTCCTTTGTATTATTCAAACTGCTCTTTTTTGCCTTTAGCTCAGTTTGCATCTCTGCAAATGAGTTTTTTAGCTTTTCTTGGCTCCTCCTTATATTTTCTAGGTCCTTTCTAAGGGAATATGTGTTGCTCTTTGTGTCTTCTCGTAATCCCTGGATATTCAGCCTTAATTCTTCAAGTATTCTCATTACCTCCCTTCTGAACTCCATTTCTGTCAGACTGCAGAGGACTGTTTCATTGTTGACTGCTTTAGATGAATTATCCTATTCCTGTAACTTGGGATGGTTTCTGAGCTACTTCATCTGCTTATGCCTTTCTTTTTCTGTGAGTTTGGGGAAGCCACAGTGTAGTCTTGTAAGGCTACTTCTAGGCAACAGCACCACTTTGTATTTTTTAGTGGGATTACCATTTATTTTTGGTGTGGGAGTTAGAAAATTTCATGTCTCTTTCTTTGGTGTAAGCAGGCTGTTATCTCCCTGGTGCTCTGTGTGTTTTCAGGGAGAAGGAAACAATGGGCAGGGCCAGCAGTTAGTGCTTGGTCACTGGGCTGTAATCAGCAGCAAGGGCCTGCAGGAATGTGGCACTGGGTACTCCTAGTTTCAAGGCCCTGGGAAGTGGTAGTGTGCTCTAGGCAGTTCTTAAGTTGTCAAGAGCATTTGGCAATATCAGTTGCAGGATGTGTGAGTTCCCAGGGGAGTGAGAGGCACAACAGCTAGTGTTTGATTTCAATGCCCTCCTCTGAGGAGACTGGAACCACAGGTGGTACCTCTTCAGGGACTGCTAGTGGTAGCAGGCCTTGATTGTCCCCAGAGCCAGAGATAACTGTGGTGGTTTGCCCCCTCCAACTGTAGACCAAGCATGAAGCAACCCATCTCACTTAGCCCACATAGGAAGTGCTGTACAGTTTGTTTCTAGTTGCAGGGTCCTGGGAAGTGATAGAGATCAGGCATATGGGTACTGCCCAGAGCACTCAGCAGCAGGAGCAGCAGGGTTGGTGTGTTCCCAGCAGTGCAAGAGCACCCATGAGTGCTGTTCAGTCCCAGTGCCCTCCTCTGTAGTGCCCTTGATGTGACTGGGGCTGCAGGTGGTGCCTATTCATGGAACCCTAGAGGTAACATGTCATTCCCATCTCCGGAGCTGGAGATTACTGTGGTGTTTTGCCTCTGCCTCCTGTAGACCATGCAGGAAGTACCTCTTCCTGCTTATCTCTTAAAGGATGTGCTGCACTAGGAGCTCTTAGTTACAGGTTCCTGGGAAGGGACAAGCATCTGGACACTGACCAGAATGTTTGGCAGTGGCAGCTGCAGGGCAGGTGTGCTCCTGGGGGAGTGAGAGCAACTGCAGGTGGTGTTCCATCATAATGTCCTTATCTATGGTGCCCTCTGAGGTGGTTGGGGCTGCAAGTGATTTCTGTTCAGGTGTCTCCTGTGGTGGTAGGCCACACCCACCTCTGGAGTCAGCTATAACTGTGGTTTGCTCCCACCCCCTGCAGGCCACCAGGAAGCACCCTGTCCTACTTAGACCACAAAGGAGATGCTGCACCAGCTGCACCTAGTTGTATGGACTTGCAAGGGCACAGCAAACAAGTGTCTGGGCACTGCCTGCAGCTGCAGGGCAGGCGTGCTCCCAGGGGAGCGATAGTAACAGTGTCTGGTGCTTGGTAGGCCCTGTGTTGCACTTAGCCACCTAATGCCCTTAGCCCACACTAGAGGTGCCTGGCCACCAGTAACCTGCACAAGAAATACCCAATCTCTTCTACAGGAGCAAAATTCTTATGGATAGCTGTGCCAGAGATGCCAGACCACTGCAGGCAAGCAAGTGGCCTCTGTGTTGTGGGCAGTCTGCACCCCAGGAAGCCTGGTCTGCCACAGTCTAGCAAGCTGCTTCCTGTTGTGGGTGAGCTGTGCCCTGAGACACCTGATCCACAGCAGGCTAGCAAAGGGCTTCTAGTTGCACAGCATGGGCAGAGTGTGTCCGGAATATGCCAGGACCACAACTGTCTAGCAAGCAGCCTCCAGCTATGGCCGTTTGCACTTGAGTTGCCCCACCCTTTGCAAGCTCATCTCAGGCTGCTGGAGGTTTGTGCTTTATCCACCCAGCTCTCTGCACTGATTCAAGGAGCTTCCTAGGGCTGTCAGCCCCTCCTCCTCTCCTCCTCCCCAACAATGGAACCTTGCCTCTCCTGTGGGCACAGAACTTATCCCAGGTTCCCTCTGACCTGGCGTTCCTCTCCCCAGCCTGTAGAGTATCGCTCTCCCACTGTGGTGCACTGCTCCTTATCCCCCTAGGCTGTTTCCACACTTCCATCCCTAGCCCACTCCTGGGGACTGACCTCCAGAGCCTAAGTCTCAGCTCCCAGCCCCCGTCCACATCTTAGGCTGTGGTGTCTGTGCTGGTGTTGGTGTTCAGATGATCTGTGCAGCTCTCGCTCGCTTTACCATTCTCAGTCCAGCTACTGTACTTTTCTTGGGCTTTGAGGTCCCTCTGGCTCAGCTGATCTTTCCATCGGTTAGGTGTCTTCACGGGGTGTGGGTTTCTTTTCTCCTTCACAGCTCCCTCCCTGGAGTGCTGGTTCCGTCCTGATTCCTTTTCTCTCTCTCTCTCTCTTTTTTGTTTTTCTACCCAGTTGTGTCAAGAGTTTCTTGCCCTTTTGGAGGTTTAAGTTCTTCTGCCAGCATTCAGTTGATGTTTTGTGCAAGTTGTTTTACATGTAGATGTGTTTTTTTGATGTGTTTGTGGGAGAGGGTGAGTGCAACCTCTTACTCCTCCGCCATCTCTCCTGCTTACCTTTTGAAGAAGGTCTTAGCTTAATTAATCTTTTCTATTTTCTTTTTAGTCTCTATTTTATTTATTTCCACTGTCATCTTTGTTATTTCCTTTTTTCCACAAACTCTGGTCTTAGTTTGCTCGTCTTTTTCTAGTTCCTCAAGGTCTAAAGTTAGATGTTTATTTGAAATCTTTATTTTTTTCTTAATGTAGGCATTTATCACCATAAAATTCTCTCTTAGAACTGATTTTTCTGCATAAATTTTGATATGTTGTATTTTCATTTTCATTTGTTTCAAGATATATTTGATTTTTTGACCTGTTTAATCTTCATATATTTGTGAGTTTTTCGTCTTCATTTTGTAATCAAAACCTTGTTTCATATCATTGTTGTCAGAAAAGATACTTGATATATTTCAAACTTCTCAAACTTATTGACTTATTTTGTGACCTATTATACAATCTATTATGGAGCATAACACATGAATGCTAGGAAAGAATGTGTATCTGCTGCTCTTGGGTGGATATTCTGTATATGTCTGTTAGGTACATCTGATCTAATGTGTAGTTTAAGTCCAATGTTTCCTTATTTTCTCTCTCTCTCTCTCTCTTCCTTCCTTCCTTCCTTCCTTCCTTCTTTCCTTCCTTCCCTCCTTCCTTCCTTCCTTCCTTCCTTCCTTCCTTCTTTCTCTTTCTTTCTTTCTTTCTTTCAATATCCTTTTTCATGAACTTCATTTTCTATGCATGACCTTCCTCTGGGCATTATGAGTCAACTACTAGGGTTCCCTCTGCTGGCTTATTCCATGTTTTTTTTTTTGTTTGTTTTGTTTTAGGTTTGAAGTATTTTATTATTGTATACTCAGGTATTTTAGTGATATGTGTGTTCTAGTAATCTTTTAAAATTTTTGTTATTGTGTTACATTGGAAAATACTACAAGAAAATGAAAATATAATATTTACATAACACTTTGTGTCTGAAATGTAAAGACAGTAACATGTCCCTGCTTTTCTCTTTGGATGATCTATCAGCTGTTGAAAGTGGCATATTGAAGTCCCCTGCTATTATTGTACTGCTATCTATTTGGCCCTTCAGATTTGTTAATATTTGCTTTGCATATTTAGGTGCTTCTATGTTGTGTGCATAGATATTTATATTTATTATATCCTTTTGGTGAATTAACCCCTTTATCATTATATAATGAGCTTCTTTGTCTTTTGCTAAAGTGTTTATCTTAAAGTCTTTATATTTGGGAAGGGAAAATATATAAATATACCTACCTCAGCTTTCTTTTGATTTTCATTTGCATGAAATACCTTTTTCCAACCCTTCATTTTCAGCCCATATGTGTCCTAAAAGCTGAAGTGAATCTCTTGTAGTCAGCATATAGTTGTGTCTTTTTCTTTTAATTCATCAAGCCACTCTGTCTTTTGATTAGAGAATTTAGTTCCTTTACTTTTAAAGTCTTAATTGATAGGTATGGATTTACTGTTGCATTTTAATTCTTTTATGTTTTTTTTAAATAATTCCTTTTAAATTAAAAGGAATTATTTAAATTCTTATTCTCTCTTCTGTTGTGATTTGATGATTTTCTGCAGTAGAGTGCTTTGACTCCTTTCTCTTTATTTTGTGTGTTTCTACTATGGTCTTTTGCTTTGTGGCTATTATGAGTGTTACATAAAACATATTTATGACAATCTACTTTAAGTTGACAAGAACTTAACTTTGAATGCATATAAAAGCTTCTATATATATATTATTTATTTATGTATTTAAATATTTTTGGTCATACATGCAGCATGAGGAAGAAATTCCTGTGGTCAGAGATTGAACCCATGCCATAGCAATGACAGTGCCAGATCCTTAACCCACTGAGCCGCCATGGAACTCCCATATTATATATATATATATATACACATATGTATATATATATATGTATATATATACATACACATATATAATATATATATGTCTTTTTTGGGTTGCACTCATGGCATATTGAGGTTTCCAGGCTAGGGGTCAAATTGGAGCTGTAGCCACTGGCCTATGCCACAGCCACAGCAACACAGGATCTGAGCTCCGTCTGTGACCTACAACAAAGCTAACAGCAATGCTGGATTATTAACCCACTGAGCAAGGCCAGGGACTGAACCTGCATTCTCATAGATACTAGTCAGTTTCGTTAACCACTGAGTCACTACAGGAACTCTCATATATTTTTAATGTCACAATTTATATCTTGTTACATTATATCCATTAACAAATTTTTGAATTTATGTTTTTAATACTTTTGTTTTTTAAGCTTTATACTAGAGTTATAGGTGATGTATCCACTACAATTACATTAGAGTACTCTGAATTTGACTTTTATTTACCTTATCCAATGAGTTTTATACTTTCATATGTTTTTTGTTACTAATTATCATCCTTTCATTTCAGTTTTTGAATGCAAGCTCCATTGGTTATCAGAACTAGAAGATCTGGGGACTCAGGTGGCAGCTGCAAAATCTTGGACACCGTATGTACAAAGTTTTTCCAGGGAGACACTGGCAACTTGCTCTTATTACTGGAGTGGGCTGGAGGGAGAAGGTGAAGGAGGTGTTCCATTCATTTCCCTATCTCTGAGGTAGATTGCAGTCAGTCCCTAGATATGTACTAAGGTTGGAAGACTGACTGTTAGGCACTAGCTTGTAAAGCGTTCAGAGAATCCCCTTTCAAGGAAAGACTAAGAGATGGGCATTTTTCCTGTTCTCTCTATGCTGACCCTTAAGTAGATAGCCAGTTAACAACTATTTTTTTTGCCACAGTACTGGGGGCTTGTGAATGGAAGCCCCACTGGCTATGAGAACTTCATGATATGGGGACTATACTTTTGGGAGCAGCCATAAAAGCTGGGGTGCAGAATGTGTACAATCTCCTTTCAGGTGGATACTTGTAACTTGGAGCAGACTGGAGGGAGAAGACAGGGGAGGTTTCCCTAGTTTTGGGGGAGGTTTACAGCCAGCCGCTAACGTGTGCCAAATTAGAAGCCTGGCTCTCAGCAGCTTTTGATACATGCAGCTAAACCTCTTTCAGGGAAAGACTGGAAGATGGTGTTTTCTACTTGCTCCTTTTATGTTGAAACCTGGGGACATAACTGTGGCAATGTTCACATGCCTGTTAAGAACTTTTATTTTTGGTTTGTTTCTTTGCTATAGTCCTATGGGTCTCTTGGATGCAAGCCTTATTGGTCTTCAGAGCTGGGTGCTTGGTGGGGGGGGCTCTCCTTTAGGTGGAAGTGTTGAATCTTGGAGCACTGTATATAAGGTCCAAACTTTCGCTCCTCAGCAAGAAGGTGAAGTTGGGTATTCCCTCCTGACTCTATGATGCTACCCTAGAGGTGGGGTTTATGGTGAGAATGTTTCTCAACCTTTCCTATCTTGATGTGAGTATTCTCTCATTCACCCTATGCATAGGAGTCATTCAGCTGGTTTTTGGATCTCTTTCAGAGGAAATTTGTCACATTCAGTGCATCCATGGGAAGAGGGGAGCTAAGGGTCCTCCTATGTCATCACCTTGATTGACTTTCTTCCAAAATTATTTTCTCAATCCATGTTTTTCATTGTTTTGCAAAAGTACTTGGAAAGATATTAGTGCATTGAATAGGTGCTATTTACCTATGAATATGTAACAATATACCCCAAATCTAGGTGACTTAAATAAACATTTACTATGTCATACAGTTTCTCTGGGTCAGGAATTTAGGAGTGGCTTGGCCAAGTGATTCTGTCTTAGTGTGTTTCATGAGGTTGTAGTTAGGATGTTGGCTAGGGCTGCAGTAATTTAAATTGTTTCTTCCCCCCTTTAATGAGATATAGCATTGTGTAAGTTTGACATATAACACTGTGTAAGTTTAAGATGCACAATGTAATCATTTGATACACATATAGATTACAAAATATTTACAACCATAAGGTTAGTTAACATAGCCTTTACTTCACATATTACAACTTTGTTATTGTTGTTATGGTGAGAATATAAAGCTCTACTTTCACAGTAACTTTCAAGTATACAACACAATATTGTTAAGTATAGTCACCATGCTGTACATTACACTTATTCATCTTATAATTGAAATTTTGACCCTTTGACCAGCATATCATTTCCCCTACCAACATCCATTAGCAACCACCATTTTAACTTCTTTGTCTGTGAGTGCAATGTTCTTAGATTCCACATGTAAATAAGACCATGCAGCATTTGTCTTTCTCTATTTGACTTATTTCACTTAGCATAATGCCTTTTTTATTTTTTTTTTCATTTTTTTCTCATATTAACAATGAATTTTGTTTCAGTTATAGGTGTACAAAGATCATAAGTCAATTCGATAGATTTTGTATCCCAAACCCACAGTGCATCCCCCCCACCCCCCAGATTGTCTTATTTGAAAAACCAAGGTTTTCCAAAATCTGTGAGTCATTGTCTGTTCTTCAAAGAAGTTCATTGTGTCTCTTTAGTTTCCATATGTAAGCAGTAGCATTGGGTGTTGCTGTCTAATTGTCTGACTGGTTCCACTTTGTATGATAATTTCTAGGTTCATCCATGTTGCTATAAATGTTGTTATTCCATTCCTTTTAATGGCTGAGTAATATTCCATTGTGTGTATGTACCATATCTTCCCTATCCACTCCTCTGTCGATGGGCATTTAGATTCTTTCCATGACCTGGCTTCTTCCCTCTCTAGCTGCTTTAGATGTAAAGTTAGGTTGTTTATTTGAGCTTTTTCTTGTGTCCCGAGGTAGGATTGTATTGCTATATACTTTCCTCTTAGAACGGCTTTTGCTGCATCCCAGAGGTTTTGGAGTGTTGTGTCTTTGTTGTCATTTGTTTCTAGGTATTTTTTAATTTCCTCTTCGATGTTTTCAGTGATCCACTGGTTGTTTTCTTGTTTTTGTATCCATTTGGCTAGTCTATGTCTTTCAGTTGGGGCATTCAGTCCAATAACATTTAAGGTAATTACTGATATATATGTTCTTATTGCCATTGTATTAACTGTTTGGGGTTTTTGTTGCTTTTTTTTTTTAACCCTGAAGTTTTGAAAGAGGAGTCTATATACAAATGAGATTGTTTTAAGTTGTTGGTTTCTTAATTGCACGTGCGTCTCCAGTGACCTGCATTTGTGCTCTCTTCTCACGATTTCTGATTTTGGTAGCATAGTTGTGCATGGATGATTTAGTATCTTTATTGTATGTATGCCTTTACTGGTGAGCCTTGTCATTTGTTGTGTTTTTGTTTCTGGTTGTGGCCTTTGCTTTTCTGCCTAGAGAAGTTCCTTTAGGATTTGTCTTAAAGCTGGTTTAGTGTTACAGAAATCTCTTAGCTTTTGCTTCTCTGTAAAGGTTTCGATGTCTCCTTCAAATCTGAATGTGAGCCTTGCAGGGTAAAGCAATCTTGGTTGGAAGTTTTTCCCTTTCATCACATTAAGTATGTCATGCCACTCCCTTCTGGCCTGCAGAGTTTCAGATGAAAATCTGCTGATAACCTTATTGGGGTTCCCTTGTAATTCATTTGTTTCTTTTCTCTAGCTGCTTTCAAAATTTTCTGTCTTTAATTTTGGTCATTTTGATTAATATGTGTCTTGGGGTGTTCATCCTTGGGTTTATTTTATATGGTACTCGTTGCGCTTCCTGGATTTGAGTGGTGGTTCCTTTCCCATATTAGGGAAATTTTCGGCTAGTATCTCCTCGAATATTTTTTCTGTCCCCTTCTCTCTCTCTTCTCCCTCTGGCACCCCTATAATACGGATATTGGTGCGTTTAACAGTATCTCAGAGTTCTCTGAGACTCAGCTCATTTCCTTTCAATCTTTTATCTCTTTTCTCTTCCGCATTAGTGATTTCCACTAATCTGTCCTCCACCTTGCTGATTCATTCTTCTGCCTCCTGTATTCTATTGTTGGCTGCTTCTAATGAATTTTTTATTTCAGTGATTGTATTTTGCATCTCTTCTTGTTTAATTTTTACATCTTGTATTTCTCTGCTGAGTGTTTCCTGTAAATTATGAATCTTTGCCTCCAGTTTATTTCCAATGCCTCGCATCATCTTCAGCATCATCAGTCTAAAGTCTCTTTCTGAGAGGCTGATAATCTCATCATCACTGAGCTGTTTTTCTGGGCTTTTCTCTTTCTCCCTTATCTGGGTTAGAGTTTTCTGCCTTTTCATTTTTATAGGTTTTTGGTGTGGTGACCTTTTTGCCAACAATAGAGTGGTAGTCTCTCTTAGTTCTGGCATTTGCCTCCCCTGTGACTAAAGCTGGTATGGAGGGGGCTTGCTGTAGGCTTCCCGATGGGAAGGACTGACGCCTGCCCACTGGTCGGTGGGGTTGATTCCTATCCCTCTGATGGGTGGGGCTTTGTCTCTGGATGAGATTAGAGGCTGGCTGTGTGCCTGAGGGGTCTTTAGGCAGCCTGTTTACTGATGGGTGGGGCTGTGATCCCACCTGGATTATTGTTTGGCCTGGGGCTTCTCAGCGCTGATGGGAGGGACCAGATTTTCCCAGAAATGGCCCCCTCCAGATAAATGCAGGCTGATGAATATTCCCAAGAGCTTCACCTCCAATGTGCTTCCCCTACAACAAGCCACAGTCACCCCTATTTTCCCAGGAGGTCCTCCAAGAATTGCAGTCATGTTTCACCTGGATTCCTATGGAGACTGCTTTGCCCTGGGACCCAGTGCATGTGAAAGTCTGTATGTGCCTTTCAAGGATGGGGTCTCTGTTTCCCCCAGTCCTGTGGAGCTCCTGCACACAAGCCCCGCTGGCCTTCAATGCTAGATGCTCCAGGGGCTCTTTCTCCCTGTGCCCGATCCCCAGGCATGGGGTTTTGACGTGGGGCTCAGAACTCTCAGTCCTGTAGCTGAGTCTCTGTGATGCAGTTACTTTCCAGTCTGTGGGGCTTCCCACCCAGGAGGTATGGGGTTGCTTCTATTGAGTAATCGCCCCTCCTACCTCTTGATGTGGTCTCCTCTTCTTCTTATGGAGTAGAATATCTTTTTTGGAAGTTTACAGTCCAGTTGGTTGAAGGTTGCTTGGCATTTGGTTGTAGTTTTGCTGTTTTTCAGGAGAGAAATTTTGCTCCAGTCCTTCTATTCTGCCATCTTAATCCAATTGGAAGCATAATGCCTTTAAGGTCCATTCATATTGTCACAAATGACAGAATTTACTTATTTCTATGACAGAGTAAAATTTCACCTTTCTATATATATAAAATTTCACATCTATATTTATAAATATATATATGATTCTATATCTATCTATCTCTCTATCTATCTATATCACATTTTCTTTGTCCTTTTATCCATTAATGGACACAAATTGTTTCAACATCTTGGCTATTGTGAATAATGTTGCAATGAACATGAGAGTGTAGACTCATTTGGAAGTATAGATTCACAGGAAGTTGTAAAAATTGTACGGAGATGTCCCATGTATTCTTTACTCAGTGTCCCAATGGTTATATCTGTTTTAAAATTACTTGATGAATTTTATTACATTTATAGGTGTACAGCAATCATCACCACCAATTTTAAATCATTTCCATCCCAAACACTCAGTGCATCCCCCACCCCCGAACTTGTCGCATTTGGATACCGTAAGTTTTGCAGTCTGTGAGTCAGTATCTGATTTGCAAAGAAGTTCATTGTGTCCTTTTGTAGATTTCACATGTAAGTGCTAGCATTTGATGTTGATGTCTCATTGTCTGACTGACTTCACTTCACATGATAATTTCTAGGTCTATCCATGTTGCTGCAAATGCCATTATTTTTTTCCTTTTAATGGCTGAGTAATATTCCATTGTGTATATGCACCACATCTTCTTTATCCACTCCTCTGTTGATGGACATTTAGGTTGTTTCCATGACTTGGCTATTGCATAGAGTGCTGCAGTAACATTGGAGTACATGTGTCTTTTCAAGTCATGGTTTTCTCAGGATAGATGCCTAGGAGTGGGGTTACTGGGTCAATGGTAATTCTACTTTTAGTTTTCTGAGGAATCTCCATACTGTTTTCCACAATGGTTACACCAATTTACATTCCCGCTGACAGTGTAACAGGGTTCCTTTTTCTCTACACTCTCTCCAGCACTTACTGTATGTAGACTTTTTAATGACGGCCATTCTGGCCAGTGTAAGATGGTATCTCATAATGGTTTTGATTTGCATTTCTCTAATAATGAGTGATGTTGAACATCTTTTCATGTGTTTTTTGGCCATCTGTATGTCTTCTTTGGAGAATTGTCTGTTTAGATCTTCTGCTCATTTTTTGATGGGGTTGTTTGTTTTTTTGGTATTAAACTGTAGGAGGTGTTTGTAAATTTTGGAGATTAATCCCTTGTCAGTCGATTCATTTGCAAATATTTTCTCTCTTTCTGTGGGATGTCTTTTCATTTTGTTTAGGGTTTCCTCTGCTGTTCAGAAACTTTTAAGTTTAATTAATTAAGTCCCATTTGTTTATTTTTCTTTTTATTGTCATTACTCTAACAGGTGGATCTGAGCAGACATTGCTGTGCTGTCATTTATGTTGGAGAGTATTTGGCCTACATTTTCCTCTAAGAGTTTTATAGTATCTGGTCTTATATCTAGGTCTTTAACTCATTTTGAGTTTATTTTTGTGCGTGGTGTTAGGAAGTGTTCTAATTTCATTTTTTTACATGTGACTGTCTAGTTTTCACAATGGTTATATCTTTTTTTTTGGTTTGTTTTGTTTTTTGTCTTATCTAGGGCCGCACCTGTGGCATATGGAGGTTCCCAGGCTAGGGGTCTAACAGGAGCTGTAGCTGCCAGCCTTCGCCACAGCCACAGCAATGTGGGATCTGAGCAGCCTCTGCGACCTACAACACAGCTCACGGCAATGCCAGATCCTTAACACACTGAGCAAGGCCAGGGATCGAACCTTCAACTTCATGGTTCCTAGTCGGATTCATTAACCACTGAGCCACGACAGGAACTCCCCCAATGGTTATATCTTAATATAACCGAATCACTTTATTGTAGAGCAGAAATTATCACAATATTGCAAATCAACTATACTTCAATAAAATTTTAAAAAGTGAAAAAAACCCAGAAAATTGACATTAGTACCATGTAGTTTATAATTCTTTGTCATTTTGTCACATGTGTAGGATGTGCACAATCACCACTGCAATCATGATACAAAATAACTTGATCACAAATATCCCTCATGTTACCTTTCAGTCAGTAGCTTCAGCCTCCTCTCACCTTCCCTTGTTTCTAACTTCTGGCAATTACTGATCTATTCTTTATCTCTATGGTTTCATCATTTTGAGAATGTTATAAAAATGGAATAATACAGTGTGTGATGTTTGGGATTGGCTTTTTTCACTCAGCATAATGGCCTTGAGATCCATCTAAACTGTTGCATGTATCAATAATGTGTTCCTTTTTATTGCTGCACAGGATTCCATGACAGATGATTATGTACCAGTTTGTTTAATTGTTTATTCATCACAGGGAATTTTGGTTGTTTCTGGTTTTTGGCTAACATGAATAAAGCTGCTATGAACAATCATGTTCAAGTATTTATGTAGATATAAGTTTTTGTTTTTCTGTGATAAATGCCCAGGAGTGAACTTCTTTATTTATAGTATAATTACCTTTCCTATACACACATTGAGAATCACACCAGAGAGTGCTATTATTGTTTCAACCACCAAACTTAATTTTAAAAACTCTTGAGAAGTATTTTTCCTCTTGATTATTGCTTCTTCCTTCCTGATGCTCTATTTATTTCTTTTTAAAAACTTAATTCCTTTCTCTTTAAAGAACTTCATTTAATATGTGTGCTGATGACAAACTCTTGGTTTTTCTTCAGCTAAGAATGTCTTCATTTCCACATGATTCCTAAAGGATATTTTCACTGGGCATAGAATTCAGCCTTCCGGAGACTAGGTTAAAAATCTGCAATCTTTCATATTTCAAAACACTCATTACAGTCTCAGTTACTTGTATCATGCCTGTTTCTACCACAAGGCCAGGAATTTTCAGCCTATGCTAAACAGTAAAAGTTATGATGACAGGCTGTATCTCAGATGAATTAAATCATAATCTTGCTATGGAGGGGAGAACCCAGACATCAATATTTAAAAAAAATTTCCCCAGATGATTTCACTGTGAAACCAAGATTGAGAACCAGTACCCATGGATACATAGTGCCTAGCTTAGGGTCTTGTATGTAGTTTGTTCTAAGTCAATTTTTGTTGGAATCAATTGATTTAATTGTAATTGACATTGTGATAAAATGTTATAACTCTACATTGCTTAACAGTGTTCCAACTTACTTAAGAGACATTCAGTTCAGCAGTCCTATTATGTAAACCCTTCTTGTGACTTACTACATACAAGGCATTGAACATATTAAATTCAATAAGACACAATCTCTGTCCTTGATTATCCCATAGTCTAGTGGAGAAGGCAGGCTCATAAACAAAGTACAGTGTGATTGGTGGAAATCATATAATTTTATGTAAGGTACACAGAGGAGTTAGGGATGAGCTTTGTCTGGGAGATGAGGCAAAAGAGATGGGAACACACTTTCATAGATCATCTTTTAAAATTTTTGTTTTATATATTTATAAACTACTTTATGGAGGTATGATTGGCATACAAAAAGATGTACATAATTAATGTATACAACTTAATGAGTTTGGAGATAAATATATATTTGTGAAACTGTCACTACAATTTATCATTATAATCTAAGCCATAAGCATATCTGTTACTCCAAAAGGTTTCCCCTGCTCTCATTATTTATTTTTACTATTATTTAATTTTTTGGGGGGCATGCCCATTGTATGTGGAAGTTTCTGGACCAGGGCTTGAATCCTGGCCACATCACGGACAACATCAACTTCTTAAGTGCTAGGCTAGGCCACCAGGGAACCCCTTTCCTATTATTTTTGTGATAATAACACAGCAGAAGATAAACCTTATTAGCAAAATTTTAAGTATAGAACACAATACTGTTAACTATAGGCACTGTGCAGCACAGTGGACCTCCAGGACTCATTCATCTTGAAATTTCATACCCTTTGACTAATACCTCCCCAATACCCCCTCCTCTTAGTCCTTGGAACCCACCATTCTTATCTTTTTTTTTTTTTGTCTTTTTAAGGCTGCACTCATGGCATAAGGAGTTTCCCAGGCTAGCGGTTGAATTGGAGCTATAGTTGCCAGCTTACACCACAGCCACAGTAATGCCAGATCCTAGCCATGTCTGCAACCTACACCACAGCTCACAGCCACACTGGATCCTTCAACCACTGAGTGAGGCCAGGAATAGAACTTGCATCCTCATGGATTCTAGTCAGATTCATTTCCTCTGAGCCATGATGGGAACTCCACCATACTTACTCTTTTCTTCCATGAATTTGACTGCTTTAGATTTCTCATATAAACGCTATAATGTAGTATTTGCCCTTTTGTACCTGGCTTATTTCACTTAGTATATTGTCCTTCAGATTAATCCTTGTTACAAATGGCACAATTTCCTTTTTTTTTTTAAAGGCCGAATAATAGTAGTGTGTGTATATGTGTTTGTGTGTATAAAACAACATTTATATATATAAAACAATTTGTTTTTTATTACTCAATGAATTTTATTACGTTTATAGTTATACAACAATCATCACAACCAAATTTTATAGCATTTCTATCCCAAACTCTCAGTGCATCCCCCCGCCCACCAATCTGTCTCATTTGGAAACCATAAGTTTTTCAAAGTCTGTGAGTCAGTATCTGTTCTGCAAAGAAGTTCATTGTGTCCTTTTTTTAGATTCCACATGTAAGTGATAGCGTTTGATGCTGGTGTCTCATTTTTTGTCTGACTTCACTTAACATGATAATTTCTAGGTCCATCCATGTTGCTGCAAATGCCGTTATTTCTTTCCTTTTAATGGCTCAGTAATATTCCATTATGTATATATACCACTTCTTCTTTATCCACTCCTCTGTTGATGGATATTTAGGTTGGTTCCATGTCTTGGCTATTGTACACAGTGCTGCAATGAACATTGGAGTACATGTGTCTTTTTTTTTTTTGCGTTATAGCTGGTTTACAGATTTCTATCATATTTTCCAACTGCACTGCGTGGTGACCCTGTTACATGTACATATATGGATTTGTCACATGTGATTAGACATAGTTCCCTATACTATACAGCTGGATCTCCTTGATTTTCCATCATGGAAGCACTAGTTAACCCCATTCCCTCCCCCCTCCCCTTGGCAACCACAAGTCTGTTCCCCATGTTCATGATTTTCTTTTCTGTTGAGAGGTTCATTTGTGCAGTGTTTTAGACTCCAGTTATAAGAGATTTCATATGGCATCTGTCTTTTTCCTTCTGACTTGCTTCACTCAGTATGAGGGTCTCTAATTACATCCATGTTGCTGCAAGTGACATTATTTTATCCTTTTTATGGCTGAATAGTATTCCATCATGTATAAAACAATTTATTTGTTGATGAACACTTAGTTTGCTTCTATGTCTTGGTTATTATGACTAATGCTGTGATAAACATGACAGTAAAGATATCTCTTCAAGATACTAATTATAATTCCTTTGGCTATACTCCCAGAAGTAGAATTGCTGGATCTTATGGTACTTCTACTTTAAAAATTTGAGGTATCTCTACAAAGTTGTCCATGGTGGTTGCACCAATTTACATTCCCACCAGTACTGTACAAAGGTTCTCACAGGGTATCTTCAGTGAAGAATCAGAGGAGCTCAAATGATAAAATGATAGGTTCCTTTTGGATTCTTTCCTAAGTAGAAGAGATTTGAAACTGATCACTTTCAAGGATGAGAATGGTGCCACCCTGACTGACAGAGATGCTTGATGCTTGTTGAGATCTCCTAGGTGCTGTTGCATTCCTCACAAAAAGTCCATGATGTCATGGGGGTGAGAATTATTATACTCTTTTGACAGAGGAAGAAACTAAGGCTCAAAGAGCTTAAACAATTTTCTTTTCAAGGTTACATAGCCAGTTAATAGGGAGGTGGGGACTTGAACCTAGGTCTCCTCTCTGCCAGTGCATAGATGTTTTCAAAGAGGCCATCAATATATTCATCTTATTTCATAGATCTGGGACATAGGGAGAAGTTGGGAGGCAGGTTTGGGCATGCTTACTGAGGGCCTCACATTAATACAGAGGAGTTTGGACTATTCCTGGTAGGTAGTGGGAAGCCATAGAAAGGTTTTGAACAGTGGGAGTGACTGTGCCTGTTGATTGGTTTTCTTTACCACTTCAGCACTCACTCTTTGGCACTTAAAACCAAGTTGACAAGTTAGTTTTACACCCCTATCAGCAAGTCAGAACCTGGTAGTTTGTGGTCAAACTGTTTATGTACTTTCTTTTAACAGTTTTTCTCTCAGCTGCTTTCTGCTTTATTTAAGGGCATTCCAGTCATTTCCATCTGTCCTCTATTAGTGGCCAAACTTAAAGAAGCCCTGGTCTGTCCCATCCCTACCCTCTCCTCCACCCCATCTTGCCTTAATGAGAAAGCTGGTTTCTTTAATTCTGAAATCAGACCCAGACAAATAAGCAAAGACACAATCACTTTGGACATGGAACACTGAAATGCTGATTAATCTTCTTCCTGAACATTCTTGTCAAACGCTTACTTCACCTCACACTTTCTTCATTTCTCAAAAAAACATCTGGTGTGCAGCTTTTTTTCCCTCTTCCTTTCTACATGTTGCCTAACTCATACCCGCCCCCCATCTTCTATTTTTGCTACTTGGAGAAGAAAATTCTAAAAACAAGATGAAGATTTCAGTGAGCCATTGTCACCCTAGATCCCCACTGCAGCTTTGTGAGGGAGGGTCGGTTAGAGATCATCTGCATATTACTAAAAGAGAGGAAGAAATATTTTCAAAACTGCCTAGAAGTTAACAGGGCAAAGATCCAGGGCTCCTGATGCATGCCATGCTTTTTAAGGATGTAGACTTAGAAGCTCAGAAAGCTTAAGTGAATTGGGGAAGGTCCAGTAAATCGTGAAGCCAGGAGATAACCTGTCTTGGTTCCCTATGGTATGGAAAGAGTCAAGAACTCCTGTACACTGCAGTACTTCTTGGAATACTGCTTTCTTTTATTTTGTTTGTTGTTTTAAACTTACAATTTTGAAATAATTTTAGACTTATATGGAGTTGCAAAAGTAGTACCAAGAATTCCTGTGTACCCTTCACCCAGATTCCCCCAATGGTAATATCATCTTACATCACCATGGTAATGGTCAATTTTCAAAACCAGGAAATTGACATTGGTACAATACTAGGAACTAAACTATATACCTTTGTTGTGAACCAGACTGTGTGTCTCTCCAACCCCAAATTCATATGTTGAAACCTTAAACCCTCAATGCAATTGTACTTGGAGCTAGGGCTTTTAGGGAGATAATTAAAGTTAAATGAAGTCATATGGGTGTGGTTCTAATCCAATAGAAATAGTGTTTTTTAAGAAGAGGAAGAAACATTAGAGATCTCTCTCTTTCTCCATGTTCACACAAAGGAAAAGCCATGCAAGGACACAGAGAGAAGGTGCCTGTCTGTAAGCCAGGAAGAGATGTCTCAGAAGAAACCAATCCTGGCACCTCAATCTTGGACTTTTAGCCTCCAAAAATGTGAGAAAATAAATTCCCTCATATGTCTTGAGGCTAGAATTACAAAATAAAGGTGTTGGCAGGGTTGATTTCATTCTGAGGCTTCTCTTCTTGCTTGAAGACAGCTGCCCTCTTGTTGGCTCTCCGACATGGTTGTCCCTCTGAGGACACATGCTCCTGGTGTCTCTCAGTATGTTCTAATTTCCTCTTCTTATAAAAACACTAGTCAGATTGGATTGGGGGGTTACCTAACGGCCTCATTTTAAAGTAATCACCTCTTTAAAAGCTCGTTCTCTAAATAGTCACATTCTGAGGTACTGGGGTTTAGGGATTCAATTACAAGATTGGAGGGGACACAATTCAGCCTGTAACAAGAGTTATGACATTTTATCACATGCATAGATTTGTTAGCAAACACTATAGTTAAGATAAAAAACTGTTCTACCAGTACAAAGAAATTCTCTAGAACTGTCTTTTTATAATTACACCCTCCGTATCCCTGATACCTGGTATTACTGCTCTCTTCTGCATCACTCTAATTTTGTCAAGAGTGTTATGCAACTATGATCGTACAGTGAGTGACCTTTTGACATTGGCATTTCCCCCTCTCCAATCAGCAAAATGCCCCTGAGTTATTGTACGTGTAAATAGTTTACTCCGTTTTACTGCTAAGTGGTAATCCATGGTATAGGTATACCATGGCTTGCTTGTACACTCAGCCATTGAAGGCTACTTGGGTTGATTCCCGTCTTTGGCTATTACAAACTAAGCTACTATGAACATTCACATACAGGGTTTTGCATAAACATAGGTTTACTTATCTCTAGAATAACTTTCTAGAAGTGCAATTTCTGTTTTGTATGGTAGTTTCATGTTTAGTTTTTTAAAGAGTTGCCAAACTAGTTTCCAGAGTGGCTATACCATTGTATATGCCTAAAACGATGTATGAGAAATCCAGTTCTTCCAAATCTTCATCAACATCTGGCGTTTGACTTAGCCACTCTGATAGTTATGAAGTGATATCTCTTAATGGTTAGTGGTATTGACCAAACATTTCTTCATGTTCTTTACCCATTTTCTAATTAAAATTTTTGTGAGTGTTTTACCATTGAGTTTGCAAGTTCTTTATAAATTCTAGATACAATCTCTTGTCAGATATGTGATTTGCAAATGTTGTCTCCAGTTTGTGGCTTATCTTTTTATTTTATTAATAGGATCTTTCAGAGTGAGAGTTTTAATTTTATTTATTTATTTATTTGCCACACCTATGGCATGTGGAATTTTTTGGGCTGGAGACTGAACCCATGCCACAGCTGTACGCAGAGCCACAGCAGTGAAAATGCCAGGTCCTTAACCCACTGAGCCACAAGGAAACTCTGAGAGTGTTTAATTTTTAAAATTTATTTTATCTCATTTTTGTTTTCATTTTACAGCCACACCCTTGACATATAGAAGTTCCAAGGCCAGGGAATGAATCTAAGCCACAGCTATGACCTACACCACAGCTGTGGCAACACTGGATCCTTTAACCCACTGTGCCATAACAGGAGCTCTGAGAGTTTTCTGTTTTGATGAATTACAGTTTATCACCATTTTTATGGCTCAGTCTTTGGTTCATACTAAGAATCCTCCACCACTTCCAAAGTCCTGAATATCCTGAATATTTTGTATTATGTTATTTTCTAAGAGTTTTGTAGTTTCATGCTTACATTTAAATGTGTGATCCGTTTTGTGTTGACTTTCATATAACATATAAAGGTTAGGTCAAGTTCATCCTATAGCCAAAAATCTCGAGTGTTTCCCATGACTTAAAAGATGATCTAAATTCTTTACTCTGGCATTCAAGGCACTCTATGATCAGAGTCCACCTCATCATCGCTTTTTTTTCTCCTTTGATTTCCTACTACAGACAGCATGGTATGCCACCTATCAGCATGGGCTCTAGAACCACACCATTTATATTCAAATTCTGAGACTGCCATTTATTGACTGTTTATGACTCAGTTTTCTCATTTATGAAAGGGAGATATTAATAGTACCTACTTTATAGAGTGGTTGTAAAGATAAAAACTGAATTAATTCATATAAGTAGTGCAGTGGCAGGCAAACAGTGCTTTATAAATGGTAGATCTTACCATTATTACACAAAATGTTTACTTCAGACAAGCTTTCCTTCTGCTGGCCTCATATTCCCATTTTTCCTTTCCTTTTGATTGTCATAGTCTTCACCTATCAAATTCTTATTGGCTTTTTTTTTTTGTGGTTACCTCTGAGGGTGGTATGATGGTTACAATATATTGGAAAGGGGGATTTCTGGGATCTTGGTAAGGGTTTTTATCTCAATAGTAATTTAATTACATAGGTATATGCATTTGTCAGAACTCAGCAAATGTTCATTTAATATTAGTTTTTAAATGTATTTAAGTTTACTTTAGAATAATTGTAAATGTATATTGAACTTTAGTTTAATACCATGTAAGTGTTTAGTGGTGGAGAGTACTGATGTCTGATACTTTGAAATGCAACAAAAAGAATATGGCTTAATGCATGAATAGAAGAACGGATAGATGGATAGATATATGATAAACCAATTTAAGTAAACTGTAAGGTGTTGAATCTTGGTGGTCAGTATATGGGTGTTCTCACCATAAATTTTTAAAATTCTTTATATGTAAAGTCAACCCCATGGATGTGTGATCTGTATCATCATATAGGGCCCTATGCCCAGAAGGGTCTTGTTCTTGGTTTAATGTTCTACTGCCATTTTTTGAAGTTCTTAATAATTTCATCTTTGAACTTGTGTTTTATAAGTGAGGTCCAATGGGACAATGGACCATACACATAAGCTTAAGTGTGTCACTGTTCATTGCCATCACATTTGCATATAGTGTTTGTGGTGCTGCATGAGCACAGAATTCCAGTGAACTCACAATGTGTGGAAATTCAGCAAGACTCAAATTGAATACAAGGTAAACAAAAACCTATATATCTGAGGTTATTATATATATTGAATACATGGTAAACAAAACCTATATAATTGAGTAAATGGGGACAGTGACGGTTTCAAGAGGCTATACTTTTCATACAAACTAAAGCTTGCTTCGAATGTAAAAAGAAGGCAAATGGCATTCTTTAAAAAATTTTTTCCATTAGAGCTGGTTTACAGTGTTCTATCAAATTTCCACTGCACAGCGAGTTGACCCAGTCACACATATATGTATACATTTTTTTCTCACATTATCATGTTCCATCACAAGTGACAAGACAGTTCCCAGTGCTGTACAGCAGGATCCCATTGCTTATCCATTCCAATGGCAAGAGTTTGCATCTATTAAACCCAAAATCCCAGTCACTCCAACTCCCTTCCCCACACTCTTGGCAACCGTAAGTCAGATCTCCACATCCATGATTTTCTTTTCTGTGGAAAGGTTCTTTTGTGCCATATATTAGATTCCAGATAGGAGTGGTATCATATGGTATTTGTCTTTCTCTTTCTGACTTACTTCACTTAGTATGAGAGTCTCTAGTTCCATCCATGTTGCTGCAAGTGGCATTATTTTGTTCTTTTTTTATGGCTGAGTAGTATTCCATTGTTTATATATATCACTTCTTCTTAATCCAGTCATCTGTTGATGGACATTTAAGTTGTTTCCATTTCTTGGCTATTGTGAATAGTGCTGCAATGAACATGCAGGTGCATGTGTCTTTTTCAAGGAAAGATTTTGTCCAGATATATGCCCAAGAGTGGGATTGCTGGGTCATATGGTAGTTCTACGTATGATTTTCTGAGGTACCTCCATACTGTTTTCCATAGTGGTTGTACCAGCTTACATTCCCACCAACAGTGCAGGAGGGTTCCCTTTTCTCCACACCCTCTCCAGCACTTGTTATTTGTGGACTTATTAATGATGGCAATTCTGACTGGTATGGGGTGGTACCGCATAGTAGTTTTGATTTGCATTTCTCTAATAATAAGTGATGTTGAGCATTTTTTCATGTGCTTTTTGGCCATCTGTATATCTTCTTTGGAGAAATGTCTATTCAGACATTTGGAGAAATGTTAGCTTTTTTGCTGTTGAGTTGTGTAAGTTGTATATGTTAGAGATTAAGCCCTTATAAATTGCATCATTTGAAACTATTTTCTCCCATTCCATAAGTTGCCTTTTCTTTTTTATGGTTTCCTTTGCTGTGCAAAAGCTTGTCAGTTTGATTAACTCCCATTTGCTTATTTTTTGCTTTTAATTCTGTTGCTTTGGGAGACTGAACTAAGAAAACATGTGTAAGGTTGATATCAGAATGTTTTGCCTATGTTCTCTTCTGGGAGTTTGATGGTGTCTTGTCTTACATTTAAGTCTTTAAGCCATTTTGAGTTTACTTTTGTGCGTGGTGTGAGGGTGTGTTCCAGTTTCATTGATTTACATGTGGCTGTCCACTTTTCCCAGCACCACCTGCTGAAAAGACTGTCTTTTTTCCATTTTATATTCTTAACTCCTTTGTTGAAGATTAATTGACTATAGTTGTCTGGGTTTATTTCTAGGTTCTCTATCCTGTTCCATTGGTCTGTATGTCTGTTTTGGTACAAGTACCACACAGTCTTGATTACTGTGGCTCTGTAATATTGCCTGAAGTCTGGGAAAGTTATGCCTCCTGCTTGGCTTTTGTTCCTCCAATTGCTTTGGCAACTCGGTCTTTTGTGGTTCCATATAAATTTTTGGATTGTTTAGTTCTGTGAAAAATGTCATGGGTAATTTGATAGGGATTGCATTGAATTTGTAGATTGCTTTGGGTAGTATGGCAATTTTTACAACATTAATTTTTCCAACCCAGGAGCATGGAATATCTTTCCATTTCTTTGCATCCTATTTAATTTCCTTGATTAATGTTTTATAGTTCTCAGCATGTAAGTCTTTCACCTCCTTGGTCAGGTTTATTCCCTGTTATTTGATTTTTTGGGGTGCAATTTTAAAAGGTATTGCATTTTGTATTCCTTTTCTAATATTTCATTCTTAGTATACAGAAATGAGACTGATTTCTGAATGTTAATCTTATATCCTGCTACTTTGCTGAATCTGTTGATCAGTTTGAGTAGTTTTTGGGTTGAGTCCTTAGGGTTTTCTAGATATAGTATCATGTCATTTGCACATACAGTGACAGTTTTACCTCTTCTCTTCCAATTTGGATACCTTTTATTTCTTTTGTTTGTCTGAGTGCTGTGACTAGGACTTCCAATACTACGTTGAATAAAAGTGGTGAGAGTGGGCATCCTTGACTTGTGCCAGATTTTAGTGGGAAGGCTTTCAGCTTTTCTTCATTGAGTATAATTGCTGTGGGTTTGTCAGAAATGGCTTTTATTAAGGTATGTTCCCTCTATCCCCACTTTGGTAAGAGTTTTGATCATGAATGGATGTTGGACTTTGTCAAATGCTTTTTCTGCATCTATTGAGATGATCATGTGGTTTTTGACTTTTCTTTGGTTAATGTGGTGTGTATGACATTGATTGATTTGTGTACATTGAACCATCCTTGTGAACCTGGGATGAATCCCACTTAGTCGTGGTGTATGATCTTTTTAATATGTTGCTGAATTTGGTTGGCTAAAATTTTGTTGAGAATTTTTGCATCTCTATTCATCAGAGATATTGGCCTATAGTTTTCTTTTTTGGTGGTATCTTTGTCTGGTTTTCATATTAGGGTGATTGTGGCATCATAAAATGTCTTTGGGAGTGTTCCTTCTTCTTCAGCCTTTTGGAAAAGTTTAAGGAGGATGGGTATAAATTCCTCTTTGTATGTTTGGTAGAATTCACCTGTGAAGCCATTTGGTCCTGGACTTGTATTTGTAGGGAGTGTTGTGATGACATACTCAATTTCATTTCTAGTGATTAGTCTGTTCAGTTGATGTATTTCTTCTTGGTTCAGTTTTGGCAGGCTGTAAGTTTCTAGAAAGTTGTCCATTTCTTCTACATTGTCAAATTTGTTGCCATACAATTGTTCATAGTATTCTCTTATGGTTTTTTGAGTATCCATTGTGATATCTCCATTTTCATTTTTTATTTTGTTTATTTGGGTTTTGTCTGTCCTCTTCTTGGTGAGTCTAGCCAGAGGTTTGTCAGTTTTGTTTACATTTTCAAAGAACCAGTTCTTGATTTTGTTGATTTTTTTCTATTTTTTTGAATCTCTATTTTATTGATTTCCTCTCTGATCTTTATGATTTCCTTCCTTCTGCTGACTTTAGGTTTCACTTGTTCTTCTTTTTCTAATTCATTTAGGTGGTGAGTTAAGTTGTCAATTTGAGATTTTTCTTCTTTTTTGAGGAAGGCCTTTATTGCTATGAATTTCCCCCTGAGAACTGCTTTCTGGCATCCCATAGATTTGGAGTGGTTGTGTCTTCATTATCATTTGTCTCAAGGTATTTTTTAATTTACAAAAGAAGTCAATGGCATTCTAAAAAACATGACCAACTAAAGAACCTTATCATTTTTTCTTAGTCACGTTACATCCCTGTATTATGTATCCACTATTGCTAGATATGATGATATACAAGAGAAATATAGGACTATCCATAGTTCTTTTTCATTTTCATTATTCTTCAGTAAACCAAAAAATTTTTGCAGTGTGTACATATCAAAAGTGAAATAAAAAACAGTATCTTTGCAGTATTTACACTGTTCTGGTAAGGATGAAACACATATGCACGTGAGAGCTATGGAATATGAATTGTGAAATTTCGGTAGTTCTGCAGGAGTTAAATGCTTTTATATTTGTATTTAAAACATACTGTAGGAGTTCCCATTGTGGCTTAGCAGTAACAAACCTGACTAGTGTCCATGAGGACACAGGTTTAATCCCTCACCTCACTCAGTGGGTTAAGGATCCAGTGTTACTGTTAGCTGTGGTGTAGGTCACAGACCGGCTCGGATCTCATCTTCCTGTGGCTGCGGTATAGGCCAGCAGCTGCAGATCCGATTTGACCCCTAGCTTGGGAGCTTCCATATGCTGCAGGTGTGGCCCTAAAAATCAAAAAATAAAAGAAAATAAACACACTGCATAATACAAAGATAAACAGTAAACTTCATGGTAACAATTTAAATTTCAAGTTGTTATTTACTTATAACAATATAAAATAACAAATAGAAAACATCATGACAAATTGAGAGAGAGAGCAAGAGAAGGCAAGTGAGAGTGTGTACACATGCACAGAAAAATGAAAAACACTTTATATTTCAGTGCCTTTAATTGGACTTTCCCCCATATATTGAAAAAAGGGGACCACATTTTCACTTTGCACGCAGCCCCACAAATTATGTAGCTTACCCTGGTTGAATACTCAGAGTTTTTCATAGTAAAGCATTAGGGAAAAATCCTACCTGTTCTTTAAATTTGAACTCAAAACTCCTGTAAAATTTTGTCTTGCCACACCAAACCAAGCCAAGTTTTGAGTTTTTTTGAATTCCTAGTGTAAATATCAACTCCGTTATTTATTACTTGGCTATGTAATCCTGAGAATATTCTTTTCCTCTCTAGGTTTGTGTCTTTACTTGTATAATAAAGAGGTTTAACTACACAGTCTTTCCAAAGGTCTTTCAAAATTAGAGCCTGCTTCTCTCTTTTGCACTATTTAAAAGTCTTTTCCATGTAAAACAGAGTATTGTTTGGGAATGTGTATAGGTCACGTTACCTTGTGAGTGCAAGCTTTTGGAGAATGAGCCCCTGACTTGTGTATTTCATGATATTTTGTACTTAGTAGGTACACAGTAAGTGTTGTCTGAATAAATGAATGACTGAGTGAATGAGGTCAGCGTTGTTTGTATTTCACCTCATAGCTACTTCAGAAACATTCTCTCCACTTTTATTATAAGAAGGTTTTGTACCAAGCCTATGCAATGGAAAATATGAATGTGATAGAAGGTGGCACTAATACTTCCTGAGACATCAGCCAGCCTTTTGGGACCATTCTCCTCCCCTGTCTGGAAACGTTTTCTGCATTTCACCACCCTTCTCCCTTTCCAAAGCTCTTGGACTCCTATCTCACACCCTCAGGGAAAGGTAAGTTCACCCTACCTCACTAGGCTCAGTGTTGTGTGCCCAGCTCAGAGGCCTATAAAGGAATTGGGTAATGGACAGAGTGCCTCATGTGGGTTCAAGGCTCAGCCTAGAAGAGGCTTTTTAAACTTTCATCTTTACTGGAACCTTTTGTTTTCCACACACATTGGAAAGGTGGAGTGGGGAGTGTGGTAAAAAGGATGGATTTGTGAAATCCATCTCAAGGCACTGAGCCATGAACAACTCCATACCGATAGATGATGGGCCTGGGCCTTTGGAGAACCTAGGCTCTCCATCTCCTTGCCACCGGTCAGAACACATTGGTGGCATTATAAATCAGGCTAACCTCACTCCCTCTAAAGCCCACTGCCCAACCCCATTTTCCATTTCATCACTTCTCAATGAATCAGGCCGAATTTTTCCAGCTGGGCTCAGGATTCATTTCCCTGAATGACCCTTAAAAAGTTCAGATTTGAATCCATGGATCCATCTGATCATGAGGTGGGCCTCATACATCACTTAATACTCATCTACTCAGAAGGTCTGGGCCTTGGCATATTTGGGTGTTGATGTCTTTATGGATGGAAACTGTTGGTTTGCATTCTATAGGTAATCCCACAGATATTGGGATTTAGGGATCTAATCATTTGGAAAATGCTTGATTGGAGCCAGCTCTAGTCTCATTTATATTTTGGAAAGAGAAGACAATGACTTTTACTACAGAAATGGCTGCCTCTTCACTCTTGTTGGACAGATGGAGAAGATGACCAAGTCGGCAATGTCAGCATGTAGGCAATTCAAGTAACAAACCCAATTATGGATTGGAAGCAGCAGTGGAAAGAGCACTTGTGGGAAGTTAGCAGGCTAGGGCTCTGGTTCTGCTCTACTGGATATACTCTTACTTGCTCACTGTGTGATATTTGACAAGTTCCTTTCTCTCTGAGTTTCAGTTCCATCATGTATAAAGTAAAGAGATGGCCTTTGATCATCCCTAAGAATCTTCCCTGCTCTGATATGTGACATTAGAGAAAATGCTTACCTTCCTATAGTTGGGTTAAGAGTGTAAGATCTACAGCCAGACTACCTGGGTTTATATCCTGGACCCACTCTTTCCTGTCTGTGTGATCTTAAGGAAATTACTTAAACTCTTTGTACTTTAGCATCTTCATCTATAAAATGGGGATAATAATAGTACTTGTCATAAGGGTTGTTGTAACAATTTTTTCAATTTGTTTGAAACATTTAGAATATTACCTGGAACATAGTAAGTGCTAAAAAATGTTAGCTAGCATTACAGTTAGAGGACCCCTTCCTTAGGCTATCCTAGGAAACTGAGGTGGAGTACTGGGGATTCCTGGCTCTCACGTTTTCCTCCTCTCTGAGAAAAGAGATCACATAGTGGTTGCTTTCCTTGGCCTCTGAAAACATACCTCATCTCTCTTTGGGGAATGTCACTTTCTGCCCCTCCAATGTATAGCTCCCTGGGGCTGCTGTATAAGGGCCTCAATTTGGACCTCTTTAGAAATCAGTTAATCTAGGATTTTGTCTAGCTTCTTCAATATGGAAGGTTCTTCCCATATTTCCAAGTGTGCTTCTACCTGAGTTTTACCTTCTCCCAGCTGAGATGGTTAGTGGTGGGGAATAGATAGGAGTGAGGTGGAATGAGATGATCAGGGTAAAAAGGAGGAGGGGACCTCTTAAATCTCTGGTTGTCCCGTCAGGATTTTTTCCCATGTCTTTGTGACATCTATGTGATCTATCCATGCCCCTGGATCTTCATTTTTCCAGTGACATGTTATTAAATTCAAACAAATGGATCAATGAATACTAGTGAATTAAATGGTAGCTCCTGTAAAATAAAATTTCATTTTGAACTTGAGTCGAAAAAATATAGTATGTTATGGTTAGGAGGGACCTTGGAGATTATATCATCTAATTTCCTACTTATGTGGTGTATTGAGGAAACTGAAGCCCAGAAGAGACACAGGACTTGCTCAAGATCATAAGGTAGAAATGGGGCTAGAATCTAAGGAATTTGATATTTAGTCGTGGGTCCTTTCCTATTTCAATCTGCCTCTGGGGCATTTTTGGAGGCCCAATTCCTTAACCAAAAGGATTGACTCCAAGTGTAGGTGGGTGAATGGAGATGTTTTGGGATAGAGATGCCCTTTGGTTCCTCTCAAAATCCCTTGTAAGCTGTTTCTTATTCTGCCTCAAACAGGGCCAGCCTTGCTGATGCTCAAAGTAGTCTAGAAGAGCCAGCAGTTTAGAGCTCCATGTCCCCAACCATACTGCCCTTGATGGGTGGGGCCAGGAGAAGTCTTGCAGCTGGATTTCCTGTCTCCAGGGCTTGGGAGGAGCTTGTCATTCTGGAGTAGTACACAAGGCTCTCGGCAATTGCTATGAGGTGCTTGGTCACATCATCCAAAGACAACGGAGAGATATGAATAGAATTAGCAGAAGAGTGAATCAGGGGTCACTGTCTGGTTTGCTCGGCAGCCAGTCCATGGGAGCGGCAGAGTAATAAGAACAAAGCCCAGCATGAGCCCCTGGCCAACAAAATAACCTAATAAATAGAGGTTTCACACCCCAGGGAGCACAGCAGAATTTCTGGCAGGATGGTGCAGTAGTCATTCTGAACAAACAAGATGTTAATTTATGTCTACGTAGAGCAAGATTAGAAACCTACTTCACATTCCTCTTAAAGAGTGCTTCCAAAAATCAGTGAAGTCAATTTCCTCCATGTGGAGACAAGGCAGAAATGCTATGTACATGGCCTTCCAAACAGAGTTCCTAGGCCACTGCACTGGTAGTACCAGGCATGAACTCCAAGGTAGTAATATCTAGTGCCAACTTGCCATGCCAGGCCAATGGTAGAAACAGTCTTGTCTGGATCAGCAACAAAATCTACATGGCCTGGATGGAGCTTTGTATATCTGTGCCAATAGCTCACCATTTTTACATTCCAGCTTTACCAGAATATCTTTTTTTAAAAAAATAAATTTTATTGGTGTATAAGTTGACTTACAAAGTTATATAGCAAAGTGAGTAAGTTATACATATACACATATCTATTCCTTTTCAGATTCTTGCCCATATAGGTTATTACACAGCATTGAGTATGTTACCCTGGGCTATGTATATAGTAGGCCTGTGTTACCTATTCATTTTATAAATAGAAGTGTGCATATGTCAATCCCAGTGCCCTAATTTATCCATCTCCCTGGCATGTTTCCCCCTTTGGTAACCATAAATTTGGTTTCAAAATCTTTGAATCTGTTTCTACTTTATACGTTCTTTTGTATAATTTTTCATTAGATTACACATATGAATGATCTTTGTCTGACTTACTTCACCTAGTGTGATAATTTTTAGGTCCAACCATGTTGCTGCACATGGCATTTTTTCACTCTTTTTTTTTTTACAGGTGTGTAATATTCCATTGCATATATGTACCACATCTTCTTTTACCATTCCTTGTTACTGGACATTTAGGTTGATTCCAGGTTCTGGCTGTTGTAAATAGTGCTGTGATGAACATTGGGGTGCATGTATCTTTTCGAATTGTGGTTTGAAATTTCCTTAGATGCCCAGGAGTGGATCATATGGTAGTTCTATTTCTGTTTTTTTGAGGACTCTCCATACTGTTCTCCATAGTGGTTGCACCAGCCTATATTCTCACCAACAGTATTAGAGTCTTCCCTTTTCTCTGTACCCATTCCAGAACTTCTTATTTGTAGACTTTTTGATGATGGTAGTTCTGGCTGGTATGAGGTTTTGGTTTTGATTTGTATTTTTGTAATAATTAGTGATGTTGAACATCTTTTCATGTGTTCTTTCGACATTTGTATGTCTTTGGAGAAATGTCTGTTTAGATCTACTGCCCATTTTTTAATTGGATTGTTTATTTTTTTTGGTATTGAGCTACATGAGGTGTTGGTATATATTGGAGATTAATCCCTAGTTAAGTCACTTTGTTTGCAAAGATTTTCTACCCTTACGTAGATTTTTTTGTTTTATTTGATTTCCCTTGCTGTACAAAAGATTTTAAGCTTATGTCCCATTTATTTATATTTATTTTCATTACTCTAGGAGGTGTGTCAAAAAAGACATTGCAGCAATTTATGTCAAAGAGTGTTCTGCCTATGTTTTCATCTAAGAGTTTTCTAGTATCCAGAATTATGTTTAGGTCTTTAATCCATTTTGAGTTTATTTTTGTGTAGGGTGTTACAGAATGTTCTAATTTCATTCTTTTACTTGTAATGGTTCAATTTTCCCAGCACCACTTACTGAAGAGACTCTCTTTTCTCCATTGTATATTCTTGCCTCTGTTATAGATTTATTGACCGTAAGTGTGTAGGTTTGTTTTTGGGATTTCTATGCTGTTATAATAATTTATATTTCTGTTTTCGGTATTTTTGCCAGTACCATACTGTTTTGATGACCGTAGCTTTTTAGTAAAATTTGAAGTCAGGGAGCTGATTCCTCCATTTTTCTTTCTCAATATTGCTTTGGCTCTTCAGGGTCTTTTGTGTTTCCATACTAATTAAAAAATTTTTCTAGTTCTGTGAAAAATGCCATTGGTAATTTTATAGGACTTGCATTGAATCTATAGATTAACTTGGGTAGTATATTTGTTTTGACTATTTGATTAAAGTCCAAGAGCATGGTATATATTTCCATATGTTTGTGTCATCTTTGATTTCCTTCATCAGTGTCTTATAGTTTTCAGAGTATAGGTCTTTTGACTATTTAGGTAAGTTTATTCCCAGGTATTTTATTCTTTTTGATGTGATGTTAAATGGGATTGTTTCCCTTAATTTCTCTTTCTGATCTTTTGTTATTAGCATACAGGAATGCAAAGATTTCTTTTTTTTTAAAAAGAGATTTCTGTGTATTAATTTTGTATCCTGAAACTTTACCAAGTTCATTGAAGAGCTCTAGTAGTTTTCTGGTAGTATTTTTAGTGTATTCTATGTATAGTATTATGTTGTCTGCAAAGAATGAAAGTTTTACTTCTTTTCCAGTTTTGATTCTTTTATTTCTTTTTCTCTCTGATTGTTGTGGCTAGGACTTCTAAAACTATGTTGAATAAAAGTGATGAGAGTGGACATCCTTGTCTTATTCCTGATTTTAGTGGGAAAGCTTTCAGCTTTTCACCATTGAGAATGATGTTTGCTGTGGGTTTGTCATCTATGGTCTTTATTATGTTGACCTAATTTCCCTCTATGCCCACTTTACAGAGAGTTTTTATCAAAAATGGGAGTTGAATTCAATGGGTGTTGAATTAAAACTTTTTCAGTGTCTACTGAGATGATCATATGGTTTTTATTCTTCAGTTTGTTAAGGTGGCATATAACATTGATTTGCATATATGGAAAAATCCTTGCATCCTTGGGATAAATCCCACTTGATCTTGATATATGACCTTTTAATGTATTGTTGGATTCAATTTGTTGTATCAGTGTTCATTGATGGTATTGGCCTATAATTTTCTTTTTTGTGATATCTTTGCCTGGTTTTGACATCAGGGTGATTGGGGTCTCATAGAAGGAGCTTGGGAGTGTTCCTTCTTCTGAAATTTTTTGGATGAGTTTTAGAAGGATAGGTGTTAATGCTTCAAATGTTTGATAGAATTCATCTGTGAAGATGTCTGATCCTGGACTTTTGTTTTTTGGAAGATTTTTTTTCTTTTTCCATTACAGCAGGTTTACAAATTTCTGTCAGTTTTCCAGCTGCACAGCATGGTGACACGGTTACACATACATATATGTATTTGTCACAAGTGATTAGTCATAGTTCTCAGTGCTATACAACCTGATCTCCTTGCTTTCCATCCCAAAGGTAATAGTCTACAACTGTTAATCCCAGACTCCCATACCATCCCACTCCCTCCCCCACCCCCTTGGCAACCACAGGTCTGTTCTCCAAGTCCATGATTTTCTTTTCTGTAGAAAGGTTCATTTGTGCAGTATATTAGGTTCTAGATAGAAGTGATATCATATGGTATCTGTCTTTCGTCTGACTTATTTCACTCAGTATGAGGGTCTCTAATTCCATCCATGTTGCTGCAAATGACATTATTCTTTTTTATGGCTGAATAGTATTCCACCATGTATATATACCACATCTTCCTAATCGAATAATCTGTCAATGGACATTTGGGTTTTTTCCATGTCCTGGCTATTGTGAATAGTGCTGCAATGAACATGCATGTGCTAGGGTCTTTTTCAAGGAAAGTTTTGTCTAGATATATGCTCAAGAATGGGATTCTAGGGTCATATGGTAATTCCATGTATAGTTTTCTAAGGTACCTCCATACTGTATTCCACAGTGGTTGTACCAGCTTACATTCCCACCAACAGTGCAGGAGGGTTCCCTTTTCTCCACACCCCCTCCAGCATTTGTTGTTTGTGGACTTGTTAATGATGGCTATTCTGACTGGTGTGAGGTCGTATCTCGTGGTAGTTTTGATTTGCATTTCTCCAATCATCAATGATGTTGAGCATTTTTTCATGTGCTTGTTGGCCATCTGCATCTCTTCTTTGGAGAAATGTCTATTCATGTCCCTTGCCCATTTTTCAATGCGGTTGTTGGCTTTTTTGCTGTTGAGTTGTATCAGTTTTTTGTATATTTTAGAGATTAAGCCCTCATCGGTTGCATCATTTGACACTATTTTCTCCCATTCTGTAAGATGTCTTTTAGTTTTCTTTTTGGTTTCCTTTGCTGTGCCAAAGCTTGTCAGTTTGATTAGGTCCCATTGGTTTATCTTTGCTCTGATTTCTGTTGCTTTGGGAGACTGACCTGAGAAAACATTTGTAAGATTGCTGTCAGAGAATGTCTTGCCAATGTTTTCTTCCAGGAGTTTAATGGTGTCTTGTCTTATATTGAAGTCTTTAAGCCATTTAGAGTTTATTTTTGTGCATGATGTGAGAGCGTGTTCTAGTTTCATTGATTTGCATGCAGCTGTCCAAGTCTCCCCGCAATACTTACTGAACAGACTTTTTCCCATTTTATGTTCTTTCCTCCTTTGTCAAAGATTAATTGACCATAGGTGTCTGGATTTATCTGGGTTCTCTATTCTGTTCCATTGGTCCATATGTCTGTTTTGGTACCAGTACCAGAGTGTCTTGATTACTGTGGCCCTGTAATATATTGCCTGAAGTCTGGGAGAGTTATGCCTCCTGCTTGGTTTTTTTTCCTCAGAATTTCTTTGGCGATCCTGGGTCTTTTGTGGTTCCATATACATTTTTGGATTGTTCTAGTTCTGTGAAGAATGTCATGGGTAATTTGATAGGGATTGCATTGAATTTGTAGATTGCTTTGGGTAGTATGGCCATTCTGACAACATTAATTTTTCTGGCCCATGAGCATGGAATATCTTTGCATTTCTTTGTATCTTTTTGATCTCCTTGATTAATGTTTTGTAGTTCTCTGCATATAAGTCTTTCACCTCCTTGGTCAGGTTTATTCCAAGGTACTTGATTTTTTGGGGTGCAATTTTAAAAGGTATTGTATTTTTGTATTCCATTTATAACATTTATTGTTAGTACACAGAAATGCAACTGATTTCTGAATGTTAATCTTATATCCTGCTACTTTGCTAAATTTGATCAGTTCGAGTAATTTCTGGGTTGAGTCCTTAGGGTTTTCTATATATAGTGTCATGTCACCTGCATACAGTGACAATTTTACTTCTTCTCTTCCAATTTGAACACATTTTACTGGTTTTGTTTGTCAGATTGCTGTGTCTAGGACTTCCAATACCATGTTGAATAATAGTGGTGATAGTGAGCAACATTGTCTTGTTCCAGATTTTAGTGGGAAGGCTTTTAGCTTTTCTCCATTGAGTATTATATTTGCTGAGGGTTTTGTCACCAACAGCTTTTATTATGTTAAGCTATAGTCCCTCTATACCCACTTTGGTGAGAGTTTTTATCATAAATGTATGTTGGATTTTGTCAAATGCTTTTTCTGCATCCTTTGAGAAAATCATGTGGTTTTTGACTTTTCTTTTATTAATGTGGTGTATGACATTGATTGATTTGCATATGTTGAACCATCCTTGTGAAATTTGGATGAATCTCACTTGGTCATGGTGTATGATCTTTTTATATGTTGTTAGATTCAGCTGGCTAAAATTTTGTTGAGAATTTTTGCATCTATATTCATCAAAGATATTGGCTTGAATTTTCTTTTGTGGTAGTATCTTTTTCTGATTTTGGTATTAAGATGATGGTGGCTTCACAGAATGTCTTTGGGAGTGTTCCTTCTTCTTAAACCTTTTGGACAAAGGATGGGTATAAATTATTCTTTGTATATTTTGTAGAATTCACCTGTGAAGCCATCTGGTCCTGGACTTTTGTTTGTAATAAGTGTTTTTATTACACATTCAATTTCATTTCTAGTATTGGTATGTTCAATTGATCTATTTCTTCTTGATTCAGTTTTGGTGGGCTGTATGTCTCTAGAAAGTTGTAAATTTCTTCTAGGTTGTCAGATTTGTTGGCATATAATTTGCTCATAGTATTTTTTTATGGTTTTGTATTTTTGCAGTATCCATTGAAATTTGTCCTTTTTCATTTCTTATTTTGTTTATTTGGGTTCTCTCTCTCCTCTTCTTGGTGAGTCTGGCCAGAGGTTTGTCAACTTTCTTTACCCTTTCAGAGAACCAGCTCTTGATTGTAATGATTTTTTCTATTGTTTTTGAATCTCTATTTTATTGATTTCCTCTCTTTTCTTTATGATTTCCTTCCTTCTGCTGACTTTTTTTTGTTCTTTTTCTAATTCTTTTATGTGGTAGGTTAAGTTTTTGATTTGATATTTTTCTTCCTTTCTGAGGAAGACCTGTATTGTTATGAACTTCCCTCTAAACAATGCTTTTTTGACATTCCATGCATTTTTAATTGTTGTGTTTTCATTCCCATCTCTCTTGAGGTATTTTTTTTTAATTTCACTGTTGATTTCCTTGTTGACCCATTGGTTTTTCTGTAGCTTGTCGTTTAGTCTCTATGTAGTCAGTTTTTTTCTCACTTCTTTTCCCATAGTTGATTTCTAGTTTCATGCCATTGTGGTCAAAGAAGATGACTGAAATTATTTTGTTTACTCTTAAATTTGTTGAGGTTGGTTTTGTGCCCTAGTAAGTGGTCAGTCCTTGAGAATGTTCCACCTGCACTTGATACGAATGTATACTCATTATTTAGGATGTAATGTTCTGAAAATATCAATTAAGTCTAACTTTCCTATTGTGTAATTTAAGATTTCCATTTCTTTATTGATTTTCTGTCTAGAGGATATGTCCATTAATATGATTGGGTTTTTAAAATCTCGTGCTATTGTATTCCCTTCAATTTCTCCTTTTACATCTGTCAGTATTTGTTGTATATATTTTGCTCCTGTAATTGAGGCATATATATTTACAATTGTAATTTCCTATTCTTTAATTGATCCTTTTATCATTAAATAGCGTCCTTTGTCCTTCTTTATGACCTTCATTTTAAAGTCTATTTTGTCTAATATGAGTATTGCAACTCCTGCTTTCCTGTCTTTTCAAATCTCATGAAATATCTTTTTTCTTTTTTCATCCCTTCACTTTCAATTTATGTGTCCTTTGCCTTAAGGTGAGTCTCTTGTAGACAGCATATTGTAGGCTCTTGCTTTTTTATCCAAGCTGCCACTCTGTCTTTTGACTGGAGCATTCAGTCCATTGATATTCAAGGTAATTATTTAATAAATATTTATTTATTGGCATTTCAAACCTTGTTTTCCAGTTGATGCTATGTTTCTCCTTTGCTCATTTTTTTGTTTCAATGATTTTATTTGATTTTATGCTTGTGTCTTTTTCTTTTTAGTTTTTTTGAATTAATGTTTGATTTTGATTTGTGGTTGCCCTGTTTTTCAAGTATCTTAAACACTGCCTTTATCTACTTGCTTTAGCCTCAAACATATTCTAAAGAAAAAGTTTCTAGATTTTCTTACTTTCCTCCCCCACATTTTATGTTTTTGATGTCCTTTTTCAGCATCATCATGATTATCCTTTTGCTATTCCTTGTGTTTATCATTGCTCTTGCAATAGGTTTGTTTGTCTTTTGTTTGTTTGTTTTTTCTTTGATCTGTATACTGTTTTAAGTGATTACTTTCCAATTGTGATTTCCTCCATCACAAGTGAGAAAAGTAAGAAAAAAAGATTTTCTTACTTCTTTCCTATTAGAGAAACTTCAGTATTTCTTTTAGAATGGGTATAGTCTTGCCATATTCTTTTAGTTTTTTGTGTTTTTTTTTTTGTATAAATTATTTATTTCTCCTTCTATTTTAACTGATATTATTGCAGGGTAGAGCATTCTAGGCTGGAAATTTTTCTGTTTTAGAGCTTTGAATATATCTTGACACTATCTTCTGGTCTGTAGTGTATCTGTAGAGAAATCAGCTGATAGCATTATGGGGTTCCCATGTAATTAACTCTTTGTTTTTCTCTTTCTGCCTTTAGAATCCTCTCCTTGTCTTTAACTTGCCATTTTTACTATAATATGCCTTGGTGTGGGCCTGTTTGTGTTTATCTTGTCAATTTGGCTGATATACTCAAAGAACCAACTTTGGTTTTATCAGTTTCCTCTATTTTTCTATTCTCTATTTTTAAAACTTCTAATTTTTATTATTTTTTGCTTCTGTCAATTTTGGTTTGGTTTGCTATTATTTCCAAGTTCCTCAAGGTGTGAAATTTGGTTACCAATTGAAATCTTTCTTCTTTTTTAATGTAGGCATTTATAGCAGTAAATTTCCCTTTGAACACTGATTCTGCTGCATTCCATAGTTTTGTTACTTTGTGTTTTTGTTTCTTTAGTCTCAAAGTATTTTCTAATTAATCTTATGATTTCTTTTTCTTTTTTGACTTTCCCACAACATATGGAGTTCCTGGGCCAGGGCTCAGATCTGAGACACAGTTGCAACCTGTACAACAGCTGTGACAATGCCTGATCCTTTAACTAACTTTACTGGACTGGGGATAGAACCTGCCTCCTGGCACTGCAGAGATGCTGCCAATCCTATTGCCCCACAGTGGGAACTCCAACTTGTGATTTCTTATTTGACCCATTGGTTATTTAAGAATACGCTGTCTAACATCCATGTATTTGTGAATTTTCTAGTTTCCCATCTGTTATTAATTTCTAGTTTCATTCCATTGTAGTGAGAGAAGATAGTTTGGATTATTCAAATCTTTGAAAATTTATCGTGCCTTTTTTTTGGTGACCTAACATATGGTTTATCCTGGATAAAGTTTCATGTGAGAAGAATGTGTATTCTGCTGTTTATGGGTGGAGTGTTCTGTATATGTCTGCTATATCTAGTTGCTTCATGCTGTTTTTCAAGTCCTTTATTCTGTTCTGTATATGTCTGCTATATCTAGTTGCTTCATGCTGTTTTTCAAGTCCTTTATTCTGTCATTAATTGACTATTTTATTCCTTATCAAAAGTGGAATATTGAAAGCTCTATTATTGCAGAACTATTTATTTCTTGCAATGTTTGTGTCATATATATTGGGACTCTGTTGTTAGGTACATACCTGTGTATAATTTTTTATAGTTTTTGATGGTCTTTTATTATTAACATATGATTTTCTTCTTTCTTTTTTTGATTTAAAGTTGATTTTGTCTGATATTAGTATATCTACCACATTTTAAATGGAATCCCCTTTTCCATTCTTTAACTATCAATACATGTTTGTCATTGAATCTAAAGTGAATTTCTTACAGATAGCATAGAGTTGATGATTTCAAAAATTCCATTATGCCAGTCTCTGTTTTTTTTTTTATTGGAGAGTTTAATCCATTTACATTTTGCTCAATTACTCATAAGGAAAGACTTACTTAAGCAATTATTTGTTTTCTATGTGTCATAACTTTTTGGTTCCTTAATTCTTCCACTTTTGCCTTTTGTCTTCTTTAATATTTTGTTATCACATGTTGCCTTAATCTGTTCAGGTTGCTAGAACAGAAATATCATATCATAGCTTATTAACAACAGTGTGGTGACAGGGTTACACATACATATATGGATTAATCACAAGTGGTTAGACATAGTTCCCAGTGCTATACAGTAGGATCTCCTTGCTTTTCCAACCCAGAGGCAGCAGTCTACAACTATTAACCCCAGATCACCCTACCATCCATTCCCTCCCTCACCCTTTTGGCAACCACTAGTCTGTTCTCCAAGTCCTTGATTTTCTTTTCTGCATAAAGGTTCATTTGTGCAGTATATTAGATTCCAGTTATTAGTGATATCAT
>PVHT020000026.1:4235317-4250165 GCA_004024745.2 Catagonus wagneri
TGGTATCTGTCTTTCTCCTTCTGACTTACTTCACTCAGTATGAGGATCTCTAATTCCATCCATGTTGCTGCAAATGACATTATTTTATTCTTTTTTATGGCTGAGTAGTATTCCATTGTGTATATATATCACATCTTCCTAATCCAATTATCTGTCAATGGACATTTGGGTTGTTTCCATGTCTTGGCTATTGTGAATAGTGCTGCAATGAACATGTGTGTGCAGGTGTCTTTTTCAAGGAAAGTTTTGTCTGGGTATATGCCCAAGAGTGGGATTGCTGGCTCATATGGTAGTTCTATGTATAGTTTTCTAAGGTACCTCCATACTGTATTCCACAGTGGTTGTACCAGCTTACATTCCCACCAACAGTGCAGGAGGGTTCCCTTTTCTCCACACCCCCTCCAGAATTTGTTGTTTGTGGACTTGTTAATGATGGCCATTCTGACTGGTGTGAGGTGGTATCTCGTAGTAGTTTTGATTTGCATTTCTCCAATCATCAATGATGTTGAGCATTTTTTCATGTGCTTGTTGGCCATCTACATTTCTTCTTTGGAGAACTGTCTATTTAGGTCCTTTGCCCATTTTTCAATGGGGTTGTTGGTTTTATTTTGGGGCTTTCTATGCTGTTCCACATATCTATATTTCTGTTTTTGTTCCAGTATCATACTGTTTTGATGACTGTAGCTTTGTAGTACGGTCTGAAATCAGGTAGCCTGATTCCTCTATCTCTGCTTTTCTTTCTCAAGATAGCTTTGGCTATTAGGGATGTTTTGTGTTTTCAGACAAATTAAAAAAATTGTGGTTCTGTGAAAAATATCATTGTTAATTTATTAGGGATTACACTAAATCTTAGATTACCTTGGGTAGTATTGTCATTTTGACTGCCTTGATTCTTCCAATCCAAGAATATGCTATATCTTTCCAGCTATTTGTGCCATCTTCGATTTCCTTCATCAGTGTCTTATAGTTTTCAGAGTACATCTTTAGGCGTGTTTATTCATGGGCATTTTATCCTTTTTGATGTGATGATAAATGGAATTCTTTCCTTAATTTCTCTTTCTGATATTTCATTGTTAGGGTACAGGAATGTAGGAGATTTCTATGTATTAGTTTTGTAGCCTGCAACTTTACCAAATTCATTGATGATCTTTAATGGTTTTCTGGTAGCATCTTTAGGGTTTTCAATATGTAGTTTCATGTCATCTGTAAATAAGGACAGTTTTGCTTCTTTTCCAATTTGGATTCTTTTTATTTTATTTATTCTCTGATTGCCATAGCTAGGACTTCCAAAACTATATTGAGTAAGAGTGGTGAGAGAGGACAACCTTCTGTTGTTCCTGATCTTAGCAGAAATGCTTTCAGTGTTTCACCATTGAGAATGATGTTAGTTGTGAGTTTGTCACATAGGGCCTTTATTATGTTGAGGTAGGTTTCCTCTATGCCCACCTTCTAGAGCTTTTTTTTTTTAATCAAAAATGTGTGTTGAATTGTGCCAAAAGATTTTTCACCATCTATTGAGATGATCATGTGGTTTTTATTCTTCAGTTTGTTAATGTAGTGTATAACATTGATTGATTCACGTATATGGAAAAATCCTTGCATCCCTATGTTAAATCCTACTTGATCATGGAATACAATCCTTTAATATACTGATGGATTTGGTTTGCTGATATTTTGTTGAGGATTTTCACATCTATGCTCATTAACGATATTGGCCTATAGTGTTCTTTTTTTGTGGTGTCTTTTTTTTCTGATTTTGTATCAGAGTGATGGTGGCCTCATAGGACGAGCTTGAGATTATTCCTTCCTCTGCAAGCTTTTGGAGGATTTTCTGAAGGATAGTTGTTAACTCTTTTCTAAATGTTTAATAGAAATTGCCTGTGAAGCCATCTGATCATGGACTTTTGCTATTTTAGAAGTTTTTAAATCACAGTTTTAATCAGTACTTGTAGTTGATCTATTCATATTTTATATTTCTTACTGGTTCAGTCTTGGAAGGTTTTACCTTTCTGAGAATTTGTCCATCCCTTCTAAAATTGACCATTTTATTGACATATATTTGTTTAACTCTTATGATCCTATTTATTTCTGTTGTGTCAATTGTATTTTCTCCTTTTTCATTAATAATTTTATTGACTGGAAGCATCTTTTTTTTGATGCGTCTGGCTGAAGTTTGTTAATTTTGTTGATCTTTTCAGAGAATCAGCTTTAAGTTTCATTTATCTTTTCTATTGTTTTCTTCATCTATATCTTATTTATTTCTGCTCTGATCTTTATGATTTTTTTCCCTCTATTAATTTGGAGTTCTGTTTTTTCTTCTTTCTCTAGTTGCTTTAGGTGTAAGGTTAGGTTGTTTATTTGGGATTTTTCTTGTTTCCTGAGGTAAGATTGTTTTGCTGCAAACTTTCTTCACTCTTGAAACTGCTTTTGCTATGTCCCATAGGTTTTGGATCATTGTGTCTTTGTTGTCATTTTTCTCTAGCTATTTTTCACTTCCTCTTTGATTTCTTCATTGATCCATTGGTTGTTTAGTAGCATATTGTTTAGCCTTCATGTGTTTCTCTTTTCTTCATTATTTTTCTTGTGGTTGATTTCTAGTCTCATAGTGTTTTGGTCAGAAAAAAATGCTAGATATGATTTCAATTTTCTTAAATTAACTGAGACTTGCATTGTGGCCCAAGATGTGATCTATCGTGGAGAATATTCCTTGTGCACTTGAGAGGAGTGTATATTCTGCTGCTTTTGGATGAAATGTTCTATAAATTTCAATTAGCTCTCTGTCTTAATGCATCATTTAAGGCTTGTAATTTTTTTAATTAATTTTCTGTTTGGATGATCTATCCTTTGATATAAGTGGTGTGGCAAAATCTCCCACTATTATTGTGTTACTGTCACTTTCCCTTTTATGTCTGTTAGCAGTTTCCTTATATAATGTGGTCCTCCTATGTTGGGTGCATATATATTTACAATTGCTACATCTTCTTAGGTTGATCGTTTCATCATTATGTAAATGTCCTTCTTTGTCTCTTGTAATATTATTTTAAAGTCTGTTTTGTCTGATACAAGTATTGCTACTCCTTTTTTCTTTTGATTTCCATGGAATCAAAAGAAATGTGAGCATGGAATATCTTTTTCCATCCTATCACTTTCAGTCTGTATACTTCCCTAAATCTGAAGTGGTCTCTTGTTGACAGTGTATATATGGGTCTTGTTTTTATATCCGTTTAACCAGTCTATATAACTTGGTTGGAGCATTTAATACATTTACATTCAAGGTAATTATTGATATATGTATATATGTGCGGTCATTGCCAATTTCTTAATTATTTTGGTTTTGTTGATGTTGGACTTTTCTCTTTCCATTCTTTTTTTGTTCTCCTCTCGTAATTTGATGACTATCTTTGATATTATTTTGGGTTGATTTTTTTTAAATGTTCATGTCTATTGTTCTTTTTTGGTTTGTGGTTCCAATGGGGTTTTAATCTAGCATTCTATATATATACAAAATTGTTTTAACTTGCTAGTTTTTCAATTCAAATGCATTTTCTATATCCCATATTTTCACTCTTCTTCTTATGACTGGTTTTGATATCTATTTGTGTGTGGGTGATTTCCTGTCTTTACTTTCTGTTTGCCTTTACTGGTAAGCTTTTCAATTTATAATTTTCTTGTTTCTAGTTGTGGCCTTTTCTTTTCAACCCAGAGAAGCTCCTTTGACATTTCTTGTAAAACTGATTTGGTGGTGCTGAATTCTCTTAGCTTCTGCTTGTCTGTAAAGCTTTTGATTTTTTGGTCTTATCTGAATAAAAGCCTTGTTGGGTAGAGTATTCTTGGTTCTAGGTTCCTCTCCTTTATCACCCTAAATATATCTTACCACTCCCTTCTGGCTTGCAGAAGTTCTGCTGAGAAATCAGCTGATATCCTTATGGGAGTTCCCTTGGCTATTATTTGTTGATTTTCCCTTATTGCTTTTAATATTTTTTCTTGTATTTATTTTTTTTCGGTTTGATTAATATGTGTCTTGCTGTGTTTCTCCTTGGGTTTATCCTGTATGGGATTCTCTGTGCTTCCTCAACTTGAGGGAATGTTTCTTTTCCCGTATTAGGAACATTTTCCGCTATAATATCTTCAAATATTTTCTCAGGCCCTTTCTTTCTCTCTCTCTTCTCCTTTTGAGATCCCTATGATATGACTGTTGGTATGTTTAATGTTGTCTCAGAGGTTTCATAGACTGTCCTCAATTCTTTTCACTCTTTTTTCTTTATTCTTTTTAGTTGGCTGAGATTTCCACTACTCTGGCTTCTGCCTCACTTATTGTGTTCTGCTTCAGTTATTCTGCTATTGATTCCTTCTGGTGTAGTTTTTCATTTCAGATATTGTGTTATTCACCTTTGTTTGCTAGTTATTTAAATCTTCTAGCTCTTTGTTAAACATTTCTTGTAACATGTAGATCTGTGCATCCATTCTTTTTCTGAGATCTTGGATCATCTTTACTATCATCACTCTGAATCATTTTTAAGGTAGATTACCTATCTCTTCTTCATTTTGTTGTTTTTATAGGTTTTTATCTTGTTCTTTTGTCAGAAACATATTTCTCTGTTGTCTCATATTGTCTAACTTTTTGTGTTTGTGGTTCCATTGACAAACACAGAAATAATATGTGTGCAGATGCTGCATCTGGTGTATGGTGCCCAGTCCTTGAGTTCTAGTTGGTGGTAGTAGCTCTCATGTACCCAGAGCACATGATGAGAGCTGAATTAGCTCACTACCTCTCCTGGAGCTGGGTGGCTGCTATAGATGGGGTCTGTGTCAGAGTTGGCAGTGGCTCACAGGACTGTTCCTGGAGATGGCGGATGGGATCAACTCCTGTAACCCCTCCCTATGCCAGGCAGCAGCTGCTAGTTCTATGGCTCCTGGAGCTGTTGTAGGCAATCTCCTGCTACCTGAGAGTACAGGCAGGGAACAAGGCTGTAGTGGTGGGTACTTCCTTCACTCTAGCACCCCCAAACAATGGCACCTTGTCTCTAAGTCCAGTGAAGTTTCCTCAGCTTCCACCCTCAATGTGATAGCCCTAGACTCTGGTCCCCCCAGACTGTTTCTGTGCTGCCAACCCCAGTTTCTTCCAAAGCATCCAGCCCCAGTTCTTTTCCTGAATCTGATCTACAAAGCCCGAGTTTTAGTTCCCAAATCTTGCTTGCATCAGCGGATAGTTGTCTCAGGCTGGGGAGTACAGGACAGTAGCACCAACTGTTTGTGCAGGACTATTTTCTGTTTCAATTGTTATAAACCAATTGGTATGTTTTCCTCCAAGACTCTGAAGTTGCTTTTCTGTCCTAACTGATCTCCCCACAGGTGGGGAGACTTCCCAGGGTACAGGAATTTTTATTCTTCCCCAGCTCTATCCTAAAGGTTCAGGTCCCATCCTGCTTCCTTTCTCCTTGACTTTTTCTCTTTTCTTTTGTCCTACCCAGTTACGTGGAGATTTTCTTGCTCTATCAGAATCCTGAGGTCTTTTCCCAGCATTCAGTAAATTTTCTGTGTGAATCATTCCACATATAGATATATTTTTGATGTATTTGTGGAAGCAGCTGAGCTTCACCACCTACTACCTTGCCATCTTAGGAATTCTGTGCTAATTATTTTTTAAATGGTTGCTTAATAGCTCATTGAGCTATTAAGTAATACTGCTTACATTTTCTTTGTAAAGTTATGCATTATTACCATTTATTGCTTTCTAGAAGAGCAATAGGTTTTATATTCAGAACTCCTGGCTTTATTCCAGTGGTTCTCAAAGTGTGGTCCTCAGATAAGCAACATTAGCATCACCTGGGTACTTGTTGGAAATACAAATTCTCAGGCCCAACACCAGACTTACTAGATCAATAAATCTTGGGCCTATGCCCAGAAATCTCTGTCTATTAAACATTTATTAAAGTCCTTCACATGATTCTGATCACACTCAAATCTGGAAAACACTAGGCTAACTAGAGATTGATACCCAATAATGATACCCTTTTACTAACTCAAGGCATATCAGTGAAATAGCTCAACAGTTTGGAGTCAGAGAACCTGTATTCAAATTCCAGCATCTTCCTATTTCAGCTGAGAAACCTTAAATGATCATTCATCTCTTTGAGTTTATGTTTCTTCATGTGTTAAAAGGGACTGACTAATGGTGTTACCTACCTCATGTATTGTTATGATCTGATGAGACAATGTATGTGAAAGTCTTTTGTAGGTCACGCAGTGGACTGTATAAATACTTTACATTTATTTTTCTCAGCCTTAGGCCCATTACCTCTATGAAGCTAGTCCCAATCCAGACTAACCTTGCTTTTATAGAGTAAGAGTGGCCCACACCATATCTTAGAGTCTCTAACATCCCTTCCGAAATCTAGTGGCTCTGGTATCAGGAGAAAAAGACTGGTGTGGGTTGAAAATGTTTTGTCCTTTGAAATGGGGTGGTAGTCATCTTGAGTCTAAGCAGTTATCTGTGCAGGGCTGGTTTTCAGTGTTGGTCCAGGCCTTCAGGGGATTTATTTTATTTCTGCTGTTTTGAGAAGAATAAGGAAAGAGCTTTATGCTGGCACCTATCATTGGTAAGATAACTAGCTAGCCCCATAGACAATTTACAGACAGATAAACAGTTATAGGCAGAAGGGTCACGTTAGTCTGAGGGAGTCTGAGAAGCACTGGGGCACAAAGTACTGGTGTTTCAGAGCTGAATTTTGTATGGCAATAAGGAAAGATGTTCTCTCTATGTACAACAAAGTGTGATTTTACTTCTCTGAGAGTGCTAGGTAACCAATGAATGCTTTGGGAAAAAGAAAGGTTACACCCTTAGGGCACCTGCAAGGAACCCCTTACAGTGAGCTCTGGCAGCAGTGGCAGTGGGGAGGTGCTGCTTGCCAATAGCTTTAAGAGTAATGGGTATTGCTTGTGGATAAGGACATTTACAAATTTTCATAGGCCTTAGGCCTTGGAGTTCCCACCCATCATTATATCAAACATAATAAAATGTACCCACAGTACACATGAAATAGAATTTTATTGCTATAAAAATTATAAAAGATTTTTAAAATGTTACCTTTGAAATTATTTGATGACAGTGAACTCCTTTAATTTACAATTGGCTATGATCTCTAAGTAATCATTATGCATACTTTGGAATTCTTGTGAAGTGAGAAAATATAACCCACAAATTGTTTTCAAATGTAATGCAAGTTTTTATGAAAATTAAAAGTAACAGCGATTGAAGTTTGCATACATTAAGCATTCATTTCCACAGTGCAGTTTTTTTTTTCATATTTCAGAGCAAGCAGGAATAAAATGACCTTAGTTATGGAATTGGATACCCAAGCTGTGTGAGCACTGGTGGTGAACACATGTAAGACACCCCCAAGGAATCCCAAAAATACTTGGAAGAAAATTTCAAGGGCATGAGGTCTTATATTATGCAGGTGTGGAAAGATTACTATCGGGTGACTCATACCAGTACCTGTAAGCAGGTGAGACTGAGAGAAACTCAAGTTATAGACCTAAAATATGTGGAGTTCTCATGTGGTGCAGTGGGTTAAGGATCAATGTTATCACTGCAGTGGCTTAGGTTGCTGCTGTGTCTTGGTTTTGCTCCCTGGCTCAATAAGCTCCATATGCCACAGGCAAAGCAAAAGCATCTTTTGTATCTTTTGCTTTGCCTGTGGCATGTGGAAAAAATATGTGACAATGGATTGTCCTAGGAGTAAGCAGTTAGTAATCAGCTCAAAAGGAACTTAGAGAGTAAAAAAACAAAATGAAAACAACAACAACAACAAAAACAGATTGTGACCTCTTATTGAGGACTCTAGTAAATTATTTATTTTTCTCTTAGTCAGATTGGCTGCCTCAGGAAGGATAATGTGCTGAAGTTTCTCAACCATGAAACCTGGGATTCATCTTTGTCTCCTTCACCTTCTCTTAAACCCTATGTCTAATCCTTCATTAACTTTCCTGGATTTTTGCCTCTAAAGTATCTTGGATAAATTAACTTTTTGTTCCACCTACCTGCCAACACTCTGGTCCAAGATACCATCATTTCTCTCCTGGACTATTGAAACAGTTTCCTAACCTGTATCCCTGCTTCCACACTTAATTATCTACTTAAATATGCATATAGAACTATATATGCACTCTCTACTGTCCATCTTTCATGTAGCATCCACAGTTATCTTTTAAAAATATAGGCCAGATCATGTCATTTACTTCTTAAAACCCTCCAATGGCTTTCTATCTTACTTGGAATTGAATATAAATAGACTTTATGTAATTTGGCATCTATGTCACTAGCTTCATGCCCTATCACTCTGAGATCCACTATGCTGTAGCCACACTGGTCATCTTTCAAACCTCAAGCTGCTTTCTACTATAGGGCCCTATTCACATGATTTTCTCTCTGCCTGGACTGGTCAACCTACCATTTACCCATGCCTGACTCTTATACTTTGAGTCTCAGTACAACAGTTATCTCCTTCAGAATCTTCTGATCACACTCTTTAATGTAGCTCACATTATTCTCTTAGCATTTTGCTGACTTAGAACTTATTTTAATGTATAAATATTTTATTTATATGTTGGTTTACTTTTGGAGGGGTTAATTTCCATGAGAGCAGGGTCTGTGACTTAAGAAGATCCACTCTTGTTTACATAGTAGGTGCTCAATAGATACTTGTTGAATGAATTAATACAACATGCTACATTGAGCTTATTTACCAGTTTTTTTCCCATGTGTTTGTCTTAGCTCCATCCTCTGCATTAGAATACAACTGGCAGAAATTGACCTAGCCAGATAGGTCAATAGGTGAGATAGTAAAGAAGGAAAGAGACACCTTCTGGGAAGCCAGTTGCCTTGCAGATGGAGAGCATGACTAGGGCACCATCAAAAGGCTCAATGAGTAGTGTACAGAGGGCATAAATTTCACCTGATTTGGAGTTCCCATCGTGGTGCAGTGTAAATGAATCTGACTAGGAACCATGAGATTGCAGGTTCCATCCCTGGCCTTGCTCAGTGGGTTAAGGATTTGGTGTTGCCGTGAGCTATGTTGTATGTCACAGACACAGCTCAGATCCTGCATTGCTGTGGCTGTGGTGTGGGCTGGCAGCTGTAGCTCCAATTAGACCCCTAGCCTGGGAACCTCCATATGCCACGAGTGTGGCTCTAAAAAGCTAAAAAACCATCACCTGATTCTTCAACAGTGTTTGGGAAATTATACTATGGAGAGGAAAGACGAATGGAAAGTATTCAGGTCTCAGTGTGTCATCTCCATGTAAAGACTTGACATCCACTTAAATACCCATCTAGGGAAACAGAGGCTCTCTCTGCCCTACTTGATGCTCAACACACTCATTTTGTCTTGAGTTTCCAGCTTTGAGTCTGTTTGGTTTAGAAGTAGAAACTGAAAATGATTATTCTCATGTTTGAAACTGCTTAAGATCTTCATTTCAAAACTACTATGCTTGCGTTGGTGGTATAGTGGTTAGCATAGCTGCCTTCCAAAACTACTATGCTGTACAGCAGAAATTGGCACAACATTGTAAATCAACTATACTTTAATAAAAATATTAAAAAATATACTATAAAAATTAAGGACCCCATATCCCTTTCTCCTCATAGAAATTTAAAGGCACAATGTGGTTCAGCTAGTAGGGCTATTTGGGGCTCCTCGTGCACCCACTTTTATGTTATTGATGAAGAAATTCAGTTCCAGGGGAGAGAACTGATTTGGCCAAAACCATGTTCATTGACACCCAAGCCAATTAGTTTTCTATTATCTTTCCAGCTATATTATAAGCTCTTTAAAGAAAGGGACTGTCTCTACAATTTATTTATTTCCCCTAATGCCTAGCAGAGTGCTAGATACACAGTGGATTCTTATGTATTTATTGACTGCTATGATGCATGTATTGAGCTTATTTACTAGTTAATGTGGGCCACATTGTAAAGAATTTTTTACCCTTTAAGAGATGAATCCTGTCTTTCATTCTCTGCCTAAGTTTTTGTTTATAAATTAAAATTATAGCAGATGGATTTAAACATAAGTGATATTGCATTTCACAGAAAACAATATTGAAGAATTAAAATTTGCACTCATGCTTTCACTCCATCTATCTTTGGTCTATCTTCTCCCTATATACCTATGATTGGAGTCTTGTTTTTTTCTTAATGAAAGATTACTCTAGAAAAGCATGTTACAAAATAGCATTTGTTCATTCATTGATTAATGCATTGATTCAACACATATATTCCAGTGACATGCTATATAAGGAAGAGAGAAATACATATTCACAGTTCAATAGTAGTAAGGGTGCTAAAATGGAAAGGCAGGCAAAACACTGTGGCAATTGTAGAATCCAGTCAGGAAAACAGAAGGTATTATGTATTTTAAGCATAAGGGGATTTATAAAAGCAATTGGTTATAACGATATTAGAAATGTGAAAAAGCTAAGTGAGATGCCCAGAAATTACTAAATGTAGGATGTTACTATGGCTGGGGAATAAAAGATCTTTGGAGGGAAGTAATAAACAACTGGATTTTGAACCTCTGAGGAGGAGACATGTCATGCTGGACTTCTGAAGAGGTAACTGCAACTTAAGTGTTGTTAGGATTCCTGAAAGAGATGTAGTTCAATGGGTACTGGCCCAAAGGTTGCGGCCTAATTGATGATAAATTGGCTCTGACTGTCAAGGGGACATGACTTAACTGCTACTTTGAAGGAACACAATGAGACTGGTGCTGGAAGTTGAGAAAGAAGCTACTGTATGTGTTGATAGGGAATGGAAAAGAGAGGAAGAAAGTCCCCTTTCCCTCTTTCTATGTTCAGATCTCACTCTAGTTGTCATCCATTGGCAGAGCCTAGCAAGAAGTCAGTTGGCAAGGGTGTCTGGGAAGTGTGGTTTGCATAATCCATCACAGATCAGTATATAGAAGAATGGATTAAAGCTGAGAGACAATAGGTAAATGACCAGCATAGCAATTAAGGACTAATTGAATCTGGATGAAGGTATAGTGATGAGGAGGATCAAATAAGGCCCCATGGAAGAAGCAATATTGGAAATCAGTAATTCAGTGTGAATCACTATGAATAGGATTTTAAGAGATTGAGAGAGTGAATTCTTTGGTGGCTCAGTGGGTAAAGGATCTGGCATTGTTACTGCTATGGTGCGAGTCCCTGGCCTGGGAACTTCCACATGCTGTGGGCACAGCCAAAAAAAAAAAAAAAAAAGATAGATTGTGAAGAGGATTGAGCTGGGAAAGCATCTCAGGTGAGAGAACAGGAAGAAATAATATATGGCTGCTGACAAGTACAAGGTATGCCTGAGAAATAGCTTCAAGTTCTATGATCCTGGAGAGTAATGTACATGGAGGATGCAGTAGGAGATGGAGGCTGGAAAAGTTGGCAAGGGCCCAGTTACTAGGCATTTTGATCATGTGAGCCTAAGGTGTTCAAACTTCAGTTTTTAGGCAGTAGAGAATTATTGAAAGGCTATAAGTAGAGGAGGAAAATGGGTCTGGTTTGTGTTTCAGTAAGATCACTCTAGTGGCATTGTAGAGAACAGGTGACCCATTATAGGGGGAAAGATTGGAGGTAGATGGATGGTTTTGCAGGCTGTTTATAGTAGAGGGAAGAGAGAGGGTGAAAGAATCCAGTGAAATAGTAACAGTGGGATGGAGAGCCACTGTGGAAAAGCTAAGAAGAGTTTGAAAATACTTCATGATAGAAGACACCTTGTTCAGCTTTCACCCCTCCAAATGGTTTTGAAGATTAGAAAGTTCTTTCTTCTTCTATGCTGAAATCTCACTCAATCTTCTAATCCTGCTTCTATCCTTTAGACATCAAGAATAAGTATGCTCCTTTTACCTGATAGTCCTTCAATAACCTTAAGGTAATGACATATCTAAGATCTTCTGGCATGGCCAGGAACTTGTGTAGTGTTTAATAAACCTACCACAGGAGGTTTCTTGGTTACCTTGATACGTTTTTTTTTTAAACTTTTAATTTTGAATTAATTATAGATTCATAAGAAGTTGCAAAAATGGTACAAAGAGGCACTGTGTACCCCTTTCCCTAGTTTTCCCTGAAGGTAATTTCTTTCATAACCATAGTACAGCATCAAGACCAAGAAACTGACACTGGCACATGTCTCTCTATAGTTCTACACCATTTTATCACATGCAGATTCCTGTGAAAACCATTGCAATCAACACAAGAATTGTTTCCACTTTTCACAATAGCCAAGACATGGATAAAGCCTAAATGTCCATACACAGAGGAATAGATTAAGAAGATGTGGTACATATGTACAATGGAATACTACTTAGCCATAAAAAACAAAATAAGACCTCTTGCTGTGGCACAATGGGTTGACAGTGCCTTGGGAGCCTTGGGACGTAGGTTGGATCCAATGCCTGGCACAGTGGGCTAAGGTTCAGGGGTTGCTGCAGCTGTGGCTTAGCTCATGGCTTGACTCAGATCTGATCCCTGGCCCAGGAGTGACATATGCCACAGGGTGGGCAAAAAAAGAAAAGAAAAGAAAAAAGAAAAAAGAGAACAAATTAATGCCATTTGCAGCAACATGAATGTGACTAGAGATTCTCATACTAAGTGAAATAAGTCAGAAAGAGAAAGACAAGTGCCATACAATATCACTTACATGTGGAATTTAAAATATGGCACAGGTGAACTTATCTACAAAACAGAAAGAGATTCACGGACATTGAGAACAGACTTGTGGTTGCCAAAGAGGAGGGAGGAGAGAGTGGGATGGACTGGGAGTTTGGTGTTAATAGTTGCAAACTATTACATTTAGAATGGATAAGCAATGAGATCCTACTCATTGCTGGCTATAGTTCCCTGTGCACAGGGAACTATAGCCAGTCTCCTGGGATAGACCATGATGGAAAATAATATTTTAAAAAGAATGTATACATATATATGTATATGTATATACATACATGTATATGTGTGTGTGTGTGTGTGTGTGCGCGCGCATGTGTGTGTGTGACTGGGTCACTTTGCTGTACAGCAGAAATTGGCACAACATTGTAAATAAACTATAATTTAATTTAAAAAAAGAAACAAATGAAGAACTGTTCCATCACCACAAAGATCTCCCTTATTTTACCCTTTTAGTCACATACTCACCCTTCTCTGTTATCCTTAAACCCTGACCACTAATATGTTCTCCATATCTAATATTTCATTTCAAGAATGTTATATTAATAGAATCATATAGTATGTAATCTTTTGAGATTCTCTTTTCTCATAGAACAGTACCATTGAAATCTGTCCAAGTTGTTGCAGGTATCAATAGCTTGTAACTTTCTTATTGCTGAGTAGTATTCCAATGTATGAATGTAATACAATTTGCTTAACCACTCACTTATTAAGGTATAATATGGTTGTTTCCAGATTTTAGGTATTACAAATAAAAGTTCCATGATTATGAATAAAACTGCTACAGGTTTTCTTGAACATAAGTTTTCATTTCTCTGGGATCATCAGGAGTGCAATTGCTAGGCTGTATGGTATTTACCCATGTAGTTTTATTATTTTATTTTTCTTAATGATTTTTATTTTTTCGATTATAGTTGGTTTACAGAGTTCTATCAGTTTTCTACTGTACGGCAAAGTGGCTCAGTCTCACACACACACATACATAGGAATGAATATATATACATTCTTTTTCTCACATTATCCACCATAATGTTCCATCAGAAGTGACTAGATACAGTTCCCGGTGCTCTACAGCAGGATCTCATTGCTTATCCACTCCAAATACAACAGTTTGCATGTATTAACCCCAGACTTCCAGTCCATCCCACTCCCTCCCACTCCCCCTTGGCAAAACTACAAGTCTCTTCTGCATATCCATGACATTCTTTTCTATGGAAAGGTTCATTTGTGCCATATATTAGATTCCAGATATAAATGATATCATATGGTATTTGTCTTTATCTCTCTGACTTACCTCATTCAGTATGAGAGTCCGTAGTTCCATCCATGTTCCTGCAAATGGCATTATTTTGTTTTTTTTTTGATGGCTGAGTAGTATTCCATTGTGTATATATACCACATCTTCTTAGTCTGTTCATCTGTCAATGGACATTTAGGTTGTTTCCATGTGTTGGCTATTGCGAATAGTGCTGCAATGAACATACGGGTGCATGTATCTTTCTCAAGGAAAGTTTTGTCTGGATATATGCCGAGTGGGAATACTGGGTCATATGGTAGTTCCATATATAGTTTTATAAGGTACCTCCATACTGTTGTCCATAGTGGTTATACCATATTACATTCCCACCAACAGTGTAGGAAGGTTGCATTTTCTCCATACCTTCTCCAACATTTTTTATTTGTGGACTTATTAATGATGGTCATTCTGACTGGTGTGAATGCTACCTCATAGTAGTTTTGATCTGCATTTCTCTAAAATTGGTAATGTTGAGCATTTTTTCATGGGCTTGTTGGCCATCTGTATACCTTCTTTGGAGAAATGTCTATTCAGGTCTTTTGCCCATTTGTCCATTGAGGTATTGTTTTTTTCTGTTAAGTTGTATAAATTGTTCATATATTTTAGAGATTAAGCCCTTGTCCATTGTGTCATTTGAAACTATTTTCTCCCATTCTGCAGGTTGTCTTTTTTTTTATGGTTTCCTTTGCTGTGCAAAAGCTTGTCAGTTTGATTAGGTCCCATTGGTTTATTTTTTGCTTTTATTTCTGTTGCTTTGGGAGACTGATCTAAGAAAACATGTGTAAGTGTGATATCAGAGAATGTATAGCCTATGTTCTCTTCTAGGAGTTTGATGGTGTC
>PVHT020000026.1:4259202-4295242 GCA_004024745.2 Catagonus wagneri
TCCTCTCAGGAATGCTAGTCCTTTCCTGATTCCTCTTCTCTCTCACACTGTCTTTTTTTCTTTTGTTCTACCCAGTTATGTCAAGACTTTCTTGCCCTTTTTGGAGGTTTAAGTTCTTCTGCCAGCATTCAGTAGATGTTCCATGTGAGTCGTTTTACATGTAGATGTGGTTTTTTGATGTGTTTGTGGGGGAAGGTGAGCACGATGTCTTACTCCTCAGCCATCTTGACCTGCCCCAAGGTAATTATTGATATGTCTGTATTTTTTGCCATTTTGTTAATAGTTTTTCATTTGTTTTGTTGGTCTTTTATCCTCCCTTCCTCTTTTGCTCTTTTCTCTTGTGGTTTGATGACTATCTTTAGTGTTGTGTTTGGATTGCTTTTTGTGATTTGTGTGTGTTTATTGTAGATTTTTGGTTTCTTATTTCTGTGTGTGTCTATTGTGATTTTTAGTCCATAAGGTTTGCTATAGGAGTCTCTCTCTCTCTCTCTCTCTCTCTCTGTATACACACACACACACACACACACACACACACACACAACTGTTTTATGTTGTTGGTCTCTTATTTGCAAATTCATTTCCAGTATCCTGCATTTGTATTCTCCTCATAATTTCTTTTTATTCTTTTCTTTTTTTAACAACATTTTATTGAAATATAGTTGATTTACAATGCTGTGTTAGTTTCAGGTGTACAGCATATTCAGTTATATATATTTAGCTGTTGGTTATCTATTTTATATATAGTAACATGTACACATATATTTTTATTAAACTATACTTGATTTACAATATTGTGTCAATTTCTGCTGTACAGAAATATATATATATTCTTTTTCTCATACTATCTTCCATCATGTTCTGTCCCAAGAGATTGGATATAGTTTCCTGTGCTGTGCAGTCAAATCTCATTGCTTATGCATTCAAAATTAATAGTTTGCACCTACTCACCCCAAACTCCTCATCCATCCCAGTCCTTCCCACCCCCCAGCAACCAAATGTCTATTCTTTATGTCTATGAGTCTGTTTCTGTTTTGTAGATAGGTTCATTTGTGCCATATTTTAGATTCCACATATAAATGAAACATGTGGTATTTATCTTTCTTACTTCACTTAGAATGAGAATCTCTAGTTGCATCCATGTGAGGTCTTTTAGGCTGTCCACATTCTTTTCATTCTTTTTTCTTTATTCTGTTCCACATCAGTGATTTCCACCAGTCTGTCTTCCATCTTGCTTATTCTTTATTCTGCTTCCTGTATTCTGATATTGATTCCTTCTAGTGTATTTTTCAATAGTTATTCTATTGTTCTTCTCTGTTTGCTCTTTAAATCTTCTATTGTTTTGCTAAACCTTTCTGTAGTTTCTTAATCTTTGCCTCCAGTTTTTGTCTGAGATCTTGGATCATCATTACTATCATTACTCTAGAGTCTTTTTCCTGTAAGTAGGTTTCTTATCTCCACTTCACTTAGTTGTTCTTCTGGAATTTTGTCTTGTTCTTTCAACTGTAGTGTATTTCTCTGCCATTTCATTTTGTCTAGTTTTCTGTGTTGTGGTCCCCTTTCTGTCAGCTGCATGGTGGTTGCCTCTCTTGTTTCTAGTGTCTACTGCCTGGTGGGTGAAGTTGATAAAGGGGCTTGTAGCAGGCTTCCTGATGTGAAGGATTGATGCCTGCCCACTCTTGCGCAGTCCCTCTGGTAGGAGGGGCCATGTTACTGAGTGTGATTAGAGGTGGCAGTGTGCCTGGGAGGACTTTAGGCAGCCTATCTGCTGATGGGTGGGGCTGTGTTATCACTTGTTTCTTGCTTGGCCTGGGGATTCTTAGCACTGATGCTGGCATGCTTTTGGGTGGGGTCAGATTTTTCCAAAATGGCAGCCTCCAGGGTAGCTCATGCCAATGAATATTTCCTGGGACATCTGCCTCCAGTTTCCTGTCCCCACAGTGAGACACAGTGACCCCTACCTCCCCAGGAGATCCTTCAAATCCCACAGGTAAGGCTGCCCTAGATTATTATGGAATCCCTGCTTTGCCCTTGGACCTATTGAATGTGAAACCTTGTGTATGCCCTTTAAGAATGGAGTCTCTGTTTCCCCAAGTCCTGTGGAGCTCCTGCCCTCATGCCCAACCTACCATTATTTGGGCACTCCAGGGGCTCCTCCTTCCAATATCAGGCCCCAGGCTAGGGAACCTGATGTGGAGTTTAGAACTCTCACTCCTATGGGATAGCCTCTGAGTTTATTTTCCAGTTTAGGTTGCCCACAGGGCAGCAGTGAGAAAGCTGACATTGCAAAACCACCCATCCTATCATCTCACTGTGGCTTCTTCTTTTTCTCTTTGGTGTAGGATATCTTTTTTTTTTTTTGTAGCTCTCAGTCTATTTTTTTGATGGTTATTAGCTGTTAGTTGTGATTGTGGTGTTTTTGTGAGAAGGGTTGAGCTTAAGTCCTTCTATTCCACCATCTTTTCTCTCTCTTTCAGGGTGCCATTTTTCAGGCAAAACTCTAGTTATCTTCTGTACCTTGCTAATCTGAACATTTTCTTGTGGAAGAAAGCAATCCGTTGCATAGTATACCAATCAAAAAATGAGAAAAGGAATCTGCATTTCTAAGAGATCTTCTTGTCATTGTAGTAGTAATGTGGCCTACGCTTTGGAATGAAACTGCTTTTGTTGGAAGACTGGATCAGTTCTATACTAGCTATCTGATCTTAGGAAAGTAACTTACCATCTCTGACATCAGTGTGCTCATCTAGAAAATGGATATAACAGTATATGTCACAGAAATTGTTACTCTGGTATAGTCAGTGTTCAGTAAGTTGCAACTTATTCATATCAACATTTTCATCTATCTACAAGAAAATGGATACACAATTATCATTTCAATCTCCTTCCTTATATTCCAAATTGGCTGTGACCTCTTCATGGGCATATGGATTTGAAAAGCCTCTGACTGACTTTACTGCCTATTTCTCTTGAAGCTTCTCTAGTGCTTCTAGTTTTAGTTTAGAAAATGTATTAGGTTTTCTGTGAGATGCTAATCAAGCTACCAGTATTTATTACATATATAGTATGCACCCAGCCTATGCATAGGGTTTGTGTGATTAGAAGAGTTCAGAGATACCAAAGAGCAAAAGTGTCCTGCCCAGTGTCAGTCTGGGATGCTAGACCATCTGTATGTTCCCTGTGTGAGAGGATAAATGAAACTTTCCTTTAGAGGGCTGAAGAGAAGCTCTATTAGAAGTGACAGTTGTGAACTGAGACAATCTCAGTAGATCCTGAGGAGATAATGTCACTTAGGACAGTAATTTCCAAATTTGCTGCCTATCAAAATCTGGGGAGCTTTTCAAACATACTGAGTCATAATCTCTAAGAGCAGGGTTTGGAATGTGCATAATTAACGAGCCCACCAAATTTTTATAAAGCCAACCCAGAGACCAGTGTTTATGAGAACAGGGTTTCATAATGGAGGCATAGAATTGGGCATGAGTATCCTTTTATGAAGGCAAGATAGATGTGGGTACACAGGAAGACTAGTCCATCCCAAGACAGTCTAGCATTTGCATTAGTAGAGGGTCAAGAAGGTAGTGATTCAGTATGCTGAAACTTTGAGCCATTGGTGTTGATTACTGGTGAGAACAAGGAGATCTGTCTGGGAATGAGTCACAACATTTCCTGGCTCCAAAGGGGAAATTGCTGAATTGTATGCCAAGGCTTTGCCTTTGCTTGCCTTGTTGAACTGAGAAATACAGAGTTTTTTCTCCTGCCTAAGGTTGATTATAACCTCCCCTCCTCCCCCCCATAAGTTGCATCTACAGGTTGAGAACTGTCTGCCCTTGATTCTTCAATCAGGAATATATAGTATACTCAGCTGCAAACTACATCACTAGCCATGTTTCTGGTCATTTGCTTTAACCTCTATACAAAGGATCCTGCTTATCCTACTGTATCACTGCTTCCCTCTCCCCAGATAGTGTACACAATTCTACTTGGTGTGAGTGAGCTTGGAAAAGTATCTTCTCATCAAAGATGCCCCAGGGAGGTTTGGAAATAACTTTCTTGAGAGCTGTACAGGATTTCCTTTTAGGGCCTGAATAAGTGATAGTTGGAAGAGTCTGGAGTCAGATCTGCATGCTGCTGGGAGAATAAAACAACCCTACAAGTTAGTGCTCTAAAAAGTTCCCATTTTAGCAAGACCCATAGCACTGTTCAGCAATCCTATTAATCAAGGTGGTCAAGATAGGGATTTTTCAATATTTGAACCCCAATTTGCAGGATCCTGAGGAATATATGCAGAGGATACACTCCAGGCAAAGGCACACTTTAGTATTAGCTGTGCTGTTGTTCTATTTTGTGAGCTGGGCTAGACAATGTTTGAGCTTCAAAGACTCTGTTTACCTGGCCAGTGGTTCTCAAACCTGAGTGTATATCAAAGTCACCTGGAGGTTTGTTAAAACACAGATTTCTGGGTGCTGCCTCCAGAGTTTCCAATTCAGTAGGTCTGGGGGTAAGTGAAGATTTATAGTTCAAACAAGTTCCCAGGTGAAGCTGATTCTGTTGCTGTGTGAGGGGTTGGGTGGGGGGGCAGAACCACAGATTGAGAGCTACCAGTCTCAGCTATAGGGAAGGTGGATTGACTTTCTCATTGGTCTCTTTCTATCAGGGCCATATTCTAGTTTTGTTCATGTGTGTGTGTGTATATACATATACACACATGTATACATATATATGTATACACACAGTATATGTATACATACATATACACAGTGAACCCTTGAACAACATTGTTTGAACTGTGCGGGTCCACTTACATACATATTTTTTTCAATAAGTGCTGCAGTACTACACGATCCATGGTTTGTTGAATCCACAGATGTGAACTGAAGACTTGAAGGGTCAACTATGGGATTTGAGCATCCATGAATTTTGGTATCTACAGTAGGTCCTGGAACAAATCCCCTACAGGTACCATGACACAGCTATGTGTTTGTGTGTATCATATACAGATACACATACATATGATATATATACATACACACACATATATAATACACACATACATATATATATAATTATATATAATCTATATTGTAAGGCATAGAAGGAAACACCAAAAGAAAATCCTCCCTGAGCCTCCTTTCTTTCTGGTTCTGCTAGGCTTTTTGAAGTTAGTGGTGGTGGTTGTGGTGGTGGTGTGTGTGTGTGTTTTCCTAAGCAGCCCTAGGCCTATTTGATTGCATCAATCATATAGGAGGGAAGAAGGAGAAATAATCCAATTTAATCATACTCTAAGGAAGATAGAGCTTTGAATCTTTTTGTTCCTTCCATGGAAAACTCCTTTCCCTACTAACAAGGGACCTTTGACCCATATCAGAGCTGTTCCTCCCAGGGAATGGAAAGAACGATGGCTGATGATTTGGGTCTCTATTAGAGTTTGGTCTGTATGGCCAACACTCTGCTACATTTTATTCCTTCTCCATTAAATCAAATGGGTTTGTCAGCCAGGTCTGTGATCAGCCAAGTTTGTTGCTATCCCACTTGAGGAAGCAGATCAGCATTATCTCAGAAAAATCTTTCCTATAGTTCCATGAAACCATTTTCCACTCTTCTGTCTTATTGATCCACCAGGGAACAACGGGATTGGCAATACAATTCTTTAAGGCATTTTAACAAACATTTTCTTTAACGTTGGTCCTCAGAAGCCACCATATGAGAATATTCCTTCAATTAAGTTTACTTTAAAGCCACCCTTTATAATGTCACAAAGTCACATTTATCATTTAATATTACGTATATTTCTTCTGCTGATCAGTTATTTAACATGCACAATGTCATAATATCAATGTGGCCTAAACTATAAAATGCCTCAAATTTGTCCATCACACTATAAATTAAAATTTAATAATGTCAATCTCGTCCAATTGCTATATCAATTATTTATTGATGTGGAGAACCTAAAATTCTCAAATATATATAAAGTATCACCACTTTACAAATTTCTCATTCTGCTCAGTCCCTGTTAGAAAGGTCTCATTCAGATGCCTTGGGAGAGCCCAAGTAATCTTAAGGGTTTTCTCAGTTTCTAGCCCAATTTATCAGGGTAGGCAATAAGTGAAAAATTGGGGCCAAAGCCCTAGCAAGGTATATCAAGATTACATATTTGCCTGAAGAGGACTTTGTGCTGTGTACACTCCTTGGAAAGCAAATGTAGCAGTAAATGATTGGTTGAATATTTAGGGCCCACAGAAAACATGACAAACATCATCTTGTCCTCCTTTATCTTATTCTAAGCTTTGCCCATATACTCTAAGGTTTAGCTGTATTGAAGTCCTTATGATTATCCCCATGTGCCCAATGCCAAACTGTTTTATGCCTCTATGCATTTACCCAACTGGATTTGTGTATTTAGAATGTTCTTTCATTTTCAGTCTTCCTGGAAAACAGCAATTATTCATCTTTCACAACCCTACTTAAGCATCTCCTTATTTCATGAATTCTCCCTTTAGGTAGAACTAATTTTTCTCCACTCTGGGCCTTTATAGCACTTAGCATATCTACATAGCTCTGAGAGTCCTTACAGGAAACAATACACTTAGATTTGATATATGAAGAGCATTTATTAGTGGCACTGTTTACAAAGATGGGCATGGAGTAGGAAAACCACTGCACTCTCTATCTAGTACTGCATGACAGATAGTGCAGTACCATGGGACTAGTAGTAGTCTGATGTCATTACTATCCCAATACCCGAAAGGGAGACAGTATGGAAAGAACTGACTGACAGGAGCTGAGACCTTTGGTTAAGAGATGGAGCCAGTCTATGGCTACGCTGCAGCAAGGGAACCAGGGAAATCAATTTCCTAACCTCATCTCCTGCCTTTTAAGTCTCTTGCTGTTTTTCCACATTTGCTAAACCCAACTAGAAACCAGACGGAGAGAGATCACTGGTGCAGTACAAACAGGTCAGACTCCCAGAGTTTACAGCATGGTAGAGAATGGTAAAAGAGTAAATATGCAGGGGTAACAGAAGATAGAGTCATAATCTATCTCTTTCTGGTATTCCCATTATATACATGTTATACCTTTTGAAGTTATCGTGCAGTCCTTGAATAGTCTGTTCTGGTTTTTTTTTTTTCACTCCTTGTTCTCTTTGCTTTTTTTTTTAAATTTAAATTTCAGATAAGCAATAAGTAATTTCTTTTTTTTAATTTTTACATTATACCCAGCTGTACAGCATGGTGACAGGGTTACACATACATATATGGATTCATCACAAGTGGTTAGACATAGTTCCCAGTGCTATACAGTAGGATCTCCTTGCTTTTCCAGCCCAGAGGCAGCAGTCTACAACTATTAACCCCAGACCCCCCTACCAACCCATTCCCTCCCCCACCCTTTTGGCAACCACAAGTCTGTTCTCCAAGTCCTTGATTTTCTTTTCTGCATAAAGGTTCATTTATGCAGTATATTAGGTTCCAGTTATTAGTGATATCATATGGTATCTGTCTTTCTCCTTCTGACTTACTTCACTAAGTATGAGGGTCTCTAATTCCATCCATGTTGCTGCAAATGACATTATTTTATTCTTTTTTATGGCTGAGTAGTATTCCATTGTGTATATATACCACATCTTCCTAATCCAATCATCTGTTGATGGACATTTGGGTTGTTTCCATGTCTTGGCTTTTTGGTTTTTTTGAGGATTCTATTGATATACCATTTAGCTCAAAGATTTTTTCCTCAGCTATATCTAGTTTACTAATAAGTTCCTCAAAGGGATTATTCATTTATGTTATAGTGTTTTTATTATTTATTTTTTCTTTATATGGCTGCACTTGTGGCATATGGAAATTCCCAGGCTAGGGGTCAAATCAGAGCTGCAGCTGCAGGCCTATGCCACAGCCACAGCAACACTGGATCTTAGCCATATCTGTAAACTATGCCACAGCTTGCAGCAATGCTGAATCCTTAACCCACTGAGCAAGGCCAGGGATCAAACCCATGTCCTTATAGAGACTATGTTGGGTCCTTAACCTGCTGAACTACAAGGAGACTACAATTCATTAATTATAGTTCAGGTTTTCCTACCCTGACATTGGTTCCTGAGGTGGTTTTGCCTTTTGAGTCTTTGTCCTGGTAAGCTTCGATTCCCTGTACTTGCCTGTCTCTTTAATTTGGAGACAGTGGTTTGCCTTTTGTCCTCTCCCTTTTATGGATCCAAGACGAGTTGTTGATTTTTAAGTCTGTTCAGCTTTTTATTTGTTAGGAAGGAAAACTGCTTATTTTTTTTTCAAGGCAACAATCTAAATGTCCTATTGATGGACATTTAGATTGTTGCCTTTTTTTTTGTCTTTTTGCCTTTTATTTTTTGTAGAGCCACACCTGCGGCATATGGAGGTTCCCAGGCTAGGGGTCTAACAGGAACTGTAGCCACCGGCCTTTGCCACAGCCACAGCAACGCGGGATCTGAGCCGCGTCTGCAACCTTCACCACAGCTCATGGCAACACTGGATCCTTAACCCACTGAGCAAGGCCAGGGATCGAACCCGCAACCTCATCGTTCTTAGTTGGATTCGTTAACCACTGAGCCACGAAGGGAACTCCAGAAAACTGCATATTTTTCATCTTTGTATCTTCTTTGGTGAGGTGTCTGTTAAGGTCTTTGTGTCATTTGTTAATTAGGTTAGCTGTTTTCTTATTATTGAATTTTAAGCATTCTTTGTATACTACAGGTAACAGCTCTTTATCAGATATATCTTTTGCAAATATCTTCTCCCAGTTTGGCCTGACTTTTCATTCTTTTGATGTTGCCTTTTGAAGAGCAGAGCCTTAAATTTTAATGAAAAGCAGCTTATCAATTATTTCTTTCATGGATCATGACTTTGGTGTTGTATCTAAAATGTCGTCACCATACTCAAGATCATTTGGTTTTCTCCTGTGTTGTCATCTAGGAATTTGTTGTATTGGTCCCAGACTTGATGGTAACGCTCTTGGATAGGAATTCCTGAGGCACAAACCTGGGCCCATATTACTCTTAGGAAGCCCCAATAGGCATTTCCCCCAGTGGGGCTAATGTGGCTGGACTGACCCTTGTGGTTCTTATTATGGTCACTTCAGCAAAAACTATTAGGAAACTTTAAGGAACAAGATTTATTAGTCATAGGTCCTGGAGGGTACATGGAGTACCCATGGGTCACAGAGTGAGGTCACATTTGTTGGGAGAGAGAGAAAGAGAAAGTGGGGCGGGGGGAAGAACCTGAGGATCTGCCTTTATTAGGGTACAAATGTGGAGTATCTAGGGTTTTGCAAGTTCACTTTTTACTGTCTAATTCAAGTCATAAGAACAGGAATCATTGAGCAAGAAGGGAGAGGTGGGGTTATCGAAGCAGTGAGTTATCTAGGTTTCCTAGTACTTTCTGAAAGAGAGACCCTCATTGCTGAGGGCAGCCTAATTCCTTATTTGGTTGTTTTGCTAGTAGCTTTGTCATACAGTGGCAATATGTTTTTTCAAGACGGACGTCTTTTGAAGTGTATGCCTCAACAATCAAAAGCTTCATGTCTGGCATGTACACTACAGAATTTTATATTTCTGTATTTTACATTTAAGCCTATGATCCATTCTGAGTTAATTTTGTGAAAAGTGTAAGGTCTGTGTCTAAATTAATTTTACAGATGTGGATGTCCAATCATTCTAGAACCATTTTTTTTGAAAAGACTATTTTCGTTCCTTTGTCATATATCAGTTGACTATATTTATATGGGTCTATTTCTATTCTAGGAGATTTTTTGTTGTTGTTGTTGATTCTTTTCAACTTTCACCATAGATGATCATATCATCTGAAAATAAAATTTTATTTCTTCCTTCCCAATCTGTATCTTTTAATTTCCTTTTCTTGTGTTATTGCATTAGCTAGGACTTCCAGTACAAGTTGAAAAGAGGTGTGAGAGTGGAGAACCTTGCCTTTGTTCTTGAGTTTAGTGAGAAATCTTCAAGGTTCTCATCATTAAGTATGATGTCAGCTGTAGCTTTCTGGTAGATATTCTTTATTAAGTTGAGGAAGTTCACCCTTATTCTTGTTTACTGAGAGTTTTTTTTTTATCATAAATGGGTGTTGGATCTAATCAAATGAATTTTTCTGTACCTGTTGATACGATCTTGTGATTTTTCTTTAGCTATGGATGTGATGGATTACATTAATTGATTTTCAAATGTTGATCCAACCTTGCATACTTAGGATAAATCTCACTTGGTTACGATGTATAGTTCTTTTTAAAGATCGTTGGTTTAAATTTCCTAGTATTTTGTTGAGAATTTTTGCATCTGTGTTCATTTTTTATGTTGGAAACTCCCTACTAGACATGAAAAATTTTAAGAGCAAGGTCTCTGCAATACTATTTTTGTGCTCTTACTGCCTAGCTTTGCTCCTGGCACTAAATAAATACGTGTGAATGTGAGTAAGTGCTTAGGCTGATCTGGATCTCAGGAATTAATAAATGCCTAGATATCAACCAGGTGGATAGTGCAAGTATAGGGCAATACCATTCATTAAGTGTTAGAAAAATAGAATGCATATTACTTAGGCTTAAAGGAAATACTTTGTATTCCTGATTATGGAATCTCAACCATAAGGATATTTTACTCATTGCCCCCTTAAATTTGAACTAGATATATATTTCTGAACAAGCATTTCTTGGTGTATATTACAGTTACCTGGAGCTTGTCTAGAAATCAGGGATTAGTGGAATGTGATGGGTTTTGAAACCTGGTTGTCTTTGTTTTTAATGGAGAGCTTGAGCCCTGGTGGAGATCGTAGATGAATAGACTACTGCTATAGATTTTACCACTGAATTCTTCAATGACTTTGATTTCAGGCAGCTTTGCACAATCTCTACTCTAGGGGTCAGATGATATTCAAATTTAGTTTTTATTTTTATCGAAGTGATGTGAGCTTATGAACAAAATTTAAAGAGCATAAAGAGTTAAACAACAAAGCTTGTTCAGAAAAAGATCAATTTCCTGTTCTACTTTCGTTTCATATTCCTCAGAGGCAACAAGTTATACCTCTTCAGCTAATTCTTTTGGCATTTATCTTCCTATCTTTAAATATCATTCTAATTGCTAATTCTTCATTTTAAATCTGAGGCACTTTCTCTTGACTTCTCACTATGGGTAGTGAGGTTATTACTATCTTTCCTTGCATCCTCACAGCACATATGTACAGTTCCTGTCCCCTGATTCTATCAATATTCAGAGAGTACATGATCGTAACCAGGTAGACTTATTCACATAAGTCATGTATTTTACTATGAATACTTTTATTTCCATGTATGATTTTTTGGGTTTTTTTTAAGAAGCTAATGTTTTCTTTGTTTTGTTTGGCCTGCTTAGTGTTCTAATTTATCCCCATTCTCTCCCAGTTGTATAAATCTTTAAATATGTTCAGACATATTACATAGTTTATCAGTTTATCTCTGGAATAGATTGTACCACTGAAAAAATGGTACTCTATCCCACAGAGTTCTATCCCACTTCAATATATAGTAGTTGCTTCCTGGGCCTGCTGTATAGCTCTTGTATTGTGATTTCCCTTCACGGCCATCCCAAGGACTCTGCTTGCTTTCTCTTGTACTGGCTTCCTCATTTTCTGGATCCTGTATCTTCTTTATTGGTTTCCTCTCTTACTTTGATGAAGTTCATCCTTTAGTAGCTTCCTGATAAAGAGTCTGTGGAAAGTATTTACTTAATTGTTTCTATTCTTTCATGTCTAAAAAAAATTCTTATATTCAGCCTTCATACTTAATTGAGCATTTACCTGTAGAGTTTCAAGTCAGAAATAGTCATCCCTCAGAATTTTAAGGCATTACTAAATTGTTTTTTCAACCCCTAGTGTTGCTATTGACAAGTTTGTTGTGATACTTATTCCAGATGAAACATTTTTTTCTTTTCTAGAACTTTGTAGTCCTTAAAACAAACTCATTGAGTTGGTACTATCATTATTCCCATATAACAAGTTAGGAAACTGAGGCGTAAAGAGTTTAAGTATATTACACTGTATCATATATCAAGAAAGTTGAAGCCCAGGTCTATTTGACTTTGAAATCCATGCACTTAGTCACTAAAATGAATTATTTTGATTTATTATAAGGAATTGAATTAGCCCAGTTCCTTTAACTAAATATGAATACAAATTTTGTCAGGCCATGTTTGAGGTTTTGGTACGTGCTATCTATCTCCCCATAGGTTATTTTGATGGACTCCCAACAAAGTCAATATAAGTTAGAGCTGGAATGCTAGCAACTCCCAAGGACTTTGAACATTTCTTTGGATTCTCATATAATTTTGGAAAGATCACCTTCTTTAATGTGGATAACATCCTTGTCAAAATTCTGATCTTTTTTTTTTTTTAGGGCCATACCTGCAGCATATGGATGGTCCCAGGCTAGGGGTCAAATTGGAGCTACAGATGCTGGCCTACGCTATGGCCACAGCAACACCAGATCGAGCCACGTCTGTAACCTACACCACAGCTTCGGCAATGCTGGATTCTTAACCCACTGAGTGGGGCCAGGGATAGATAGAATCCACATCCTCATGGATAATAGTTGGGTTTGTTTCTGCTGACCCACAACAGGAACTCCAGAAAATCTGATCTTTTAAGCTGTCTTCTGAAGTACAGAAATCTGAAGAACTGGCCCCAGCTTAATTTAACCTGTTTTGACACAGAATCAATGCTTAATGCAAACCCTTAGCTGATGTGTCTTGGTTCTTTGGCTTCTGACTACAGACCCATGTGTTCTTAAGAGAAAATAAACTTCAGTCATAGTGGACCTCTATTTTGGCATCTTTGTTGCCGCCTTCTGGAATGGGGCAACCCTCCCTTAGCTAGATAATTTGTTGAGTATCACCAGCAGCTGGAGGGCAAAATCTTTTTAGCAGCAGAGCAGGCTATTCACATAAGGTATAGACCAGTAAGTTGCCCATTCAGTTCTAGGTAAATCAGAAAACTCCTTTCACCTGAGTAGATGGAAACATTTTGGAGCCTTAGTTCCCTCTATAGCACCAACTATAACTCACACTGAAAGGCTGTTGCATACAATACAACTACACCTGAGCTATGTAGCTGCGTGGTGTCTCTAAGGGCTGATGAGACAAATGGTTGGTGGAGAGGAAATGAGGAAGGAGTAAGACATACATCATTTCAAGAGTATAGAGGAATGCCATGGCTGGAGAAGAATGGCAGATTGAGCAAGGAGGTAAAAATGAAGATAAAAGTTGAGGGCAAATGCTGAACGATGAATATTGCTTTTCCTTCAATGTCAGACTTTAGAGTGACCTCTGGGTGAATCTGAACAATGGGCTAGTCACACAGCTGGAATTTCCTGATGTTTCCATTCTTCTTTTGCCCTGGCTGGCTCTATCCTCAGCTACCATGGGCTAGGTGACCTCCAGTCCCTTGCCCCCAGGCTTAAGAGTCTTTGGGCAGACCAGATGAAACATTCATATGCAAGACTGTTGATATAACTCAATAGCGAAAAAAATCATTTTGGTGCGGTCATTGTGTCAACTCATTATTTCAGTTCAGCATTGTCACATATATAAATTTCTTAAGGAACCAGAAAAGGGATATGTGAAATAACATTTCTAAGAGGCATGGTCACTTGCTTCTATTAATAATTACTACTTGCAAAGCCTGGAAGTGCTTAAGATGTTCATATTTTTTGAACGATTGACTGGCTCCTTTATTTATACATATAAGAAAAAAGCCAAGTGGGGAGAGGAAATCGTCTGTTGCTGCAGAAACGTGAAAGTCACATTTTTGGCACTGTTCCCTGGTTGATGTCATTCTGGGGAATGTGCTAAAGGCCATGATTTTCCAGAGGGAGCAGATTTTTTTTTCATAGCAGGCTGTTTGTGGGCACTTATTGCCCCTCTGAAGTAAAGCCAAAACCAAGCAAGGCCTTTTCTGCCATGTTGGGCAGTACCAGTTCAAGTCCACTTTGAAGCAAGAGTCCAAACTCTTTCCTGGTCACTGTGCCTGGCCACCCCCTGCACCCTCTTTTACCTGCTGAATATTCTCTTTAGGGGCCTCTCAGCTGCTTGGCCTTTGTGCAGGCTGCTGGAAAGGTTGATTTTCCCCTGCTGTGTGAAATCACAAAGGGCTGCCAGGGGTGTGTGTGTATTTAAAGGCTGTCCCTGAGCTGACTCCTGAGGTGGACCACAACACCTCAGTTTGTGTGCTGGGTTGGGTCTTGAACCCAGCTGTTCTCATTCTCTTTTATCTCTAAGTGGTCCTAAAAGAAAATGCGCTACAGACCCTACCCCTTCCTCCCTTGTTGAGTCTGGTCTTCATTCTCCTACTTGGAGCCACCCAGAAACCCTTTATTTTTTTATTATTATTATTTTCTGCCTTATTTGGGCCGCACCCGTGGCATATGGCAGTTCCCAGGCTAGGGGTCTAACAGGAGCTGTAGCTGCCGGCCTTCGCCACAGCCACAGCAAAGCGGGATCCAAGCCACATATGCAGCCTACACCACAGCTCATGGCAATGCCAGATCCTTAATCCACTGAGGAAGGCCATGGATCGAACCCACAACCTCATGGTTCCTAGTTGGATTCGTTAACCACTGAGCCACAATGGGAACTCCCCCCAGAGACCCTTTAAAAACCACTTGCCATGGTCTAGAAGACTTTATTTGGGTCCCTCTATCATAAAAGAAAGATCTTTGCGTTATGAAATTGGCCAGAAATTTAGTGTGAGTCACACAAAGTCAGGCCTCGTTTCACACTATTTCCCCCAACCCCTCAGCACATAGGCAGACGCTTGAACTTCAGGATCATTCCCTCTCCCACACCTATGCTCCTACCTTAATGAACACCTGTTTTATCATATACCTTGAACTACTCATCACTGTCTCGCTATTGTACTCTCATCTGGTTCAGGCCCCTCTGCCAAACTCTTAAGGCCCTCCAACCCTTGACTCCAACTTTTTATCTCCTGTTCACCAACAGTCATTCTTTACCACATCTATAGCCACTTATTCATTTCATAAATGAAAAACTTATTTAGTAAGATTAATGCTCTAATGGAGGCAATTATACAAAGCACATCGATGGCCCCAAAGTAGCTGAGAGCAGTTATGTCCCAGGGACTCAGAAAAAAAGCCTCACAGATGAGATGATGCTTAAAGCTGGCTCTAAGGTTCAGAAGGAGTCCACCAGGACAACATATTTCGGTGAGAAGGAGAAGACAGTTTTCTAGGTGTATGTGCGGCCTTGATCTTTTTCTTGGGAGTGGTGGCTAGAATTTTTCTCACAGCTTTATTATCCTTGCATCTTGCTGTAGGCTTTCTTGTGCCAAGGAGTACTATCTTATAGAGAGAATATCAACAGTAGGAGATAGGTCCTTAGGGAATGTCTAGCTCAGTTCATTTATTTTACTGATGAGGAATCTAAAACCATAAAAGGAGAAGAGATCTGCCCAAGGTCATACAGCTAGTTAGTCGCAAGAGGTAGGAACAGAGGTAGAAGAACTCCTGAACTCTCAATACAGGGCTCTTTCCACTAGGTTGCTTTGTGACATTAGCATGTTCCTGTTGCCCCTTTGATCCCATCCTCTAATAGCTCCCATCAGTCTCAGTTCACTCAGGTTTGGTTCCCTTTCAAGATTGGACAACAATGTTTGTTGCCACTAGCTCCCTATATGACTTCAGGAAAATTACATTCCTTCTCTTGGGAATTAGTTTTTAATTCCCCCATCTGAAAGTGAATGAGGGTTAACTAACAGATTTCTATATCTAAGCCAGATGGTAGTTTGTTTTTACAGGAGCTTAACTTTTTTGTGTATTTCCTTAGAGTGGAGTACAGGTATCTAAATGGGGTTGACTGTAAGTGGTGAAAAAACAAAACATACTGGTGACTGAGACCATGAGGCTTCCTACTGGCTTAAAAAATCCAAGTGTAGTTCTCTTATCTTTAATGTAATAAAACTGAGGCCCAAGTTGGTGGCAGAGGAAGTTCTTATAGAAAGTTAGTGAGGATCTGGGCCTGGAACCCAAGTGTTTTGACTCCAAGTCCAGATCTTTCTACCAGCCCAAATTGCCACATTGAGCTCGTATGTCTTGTCCAGGGACATTTGAAGAAGACTAAGAGCTCAGGAGTCTTTTACAAATAAGGTTTAGTTGCAAAGTGTGCCAGAGTGTTTGCAGCTGGTCATTAAGAAGGGAGAGAGCTTTTAGGGCAGGGGATAGTGCAGTTGCCTCTCAGACCCAATTTAGGCGTTTAGAAGACTTCTTGAGCTTGAGCCCCAAGATGTATAGGAATCAGGGTCTGGTTATCTCCTCTTCTTTTTTCCTTTTGGCTGCACCCATGGAAGGTGGGCGTTCCTTGGCCAGGGATCAAACTTGAGCCACAGCAGTAACATGAGCTACGTCAGAGACAATGCTTAGTCCTTAACTGGGCCACTAGGGAACTCCCACCTTTCCTCCCTTCTAATTGTTTCTTGTTCATACTGTCTCTCTTTTTTATTTCCATATGACTAGCCCACCCTCTTCTAGTCATAAACAAAGATCATCAATCACCGAGTTTACCTCCATTTTTTCACTGCCCCTCAGATTAACTTTCTTTTCTTTTCTTTTTATGACTGCATCTATGGCATATGGAAGTTCCCAGGCTAGGGGTTGAATTGGAGCTGCAGCTGAGGCCTATGCCACAGCCACAGTAGCACTGGATCTGAGCCACATCCATGACCTGTGCTGCAGCTTCCGGCAACTCCGGATCCTTAACCTACTGAGTGGGGACAGGGATCAAAATAGCATCCTCATGGAGACTACTCTGGGTCCTTAACCCGCTGAGAAATAGTGGAAACTCCCAGATTAACTTCAAAGGAGCAAAATAGTCCACAAATATTTGCTTTTAATCTTATGCTGTTTGAGATTAATTGATTTGGTGCTCTCCCAGAATGCTCTGGTGGAGAAAGGAGACAAATTCCAGCTTCTTCCTTTTTGGAAAAGAACTTGGCTTATACAATATAGGCATTGCCTCACTCGTCACAATACTTACCAACACTTTTATTCGTTGGGTTGATTCATGCGGTCTCCAAGCCACTGACACTTCTTCTTCCCTGTGGGTGGAGCAGGTGCTTTTTTTTGGAAGATGGGGGGGCAGACGAGCAGGAGTTTAGTTCTATGTTCTATGATTTTGAGAGGTCTATTTGACATCTGAGTGAAGATGTTGAATAGGCAATTGAATTTATAAGTCTGAAATTTGACAAACACTTTTGGTTGGAGATGTAATAATTCATGGGTTGTTGGTGAACAGGTGACATTGTAAGCCACCAGAACTGATGAGATAAATTAAGGACTAAGTGTAGAGAGAAGAGAGTTCTGTGAAAGGCCATAATTTATCAAGGAGCTGAGAAGCAGTGGAAGCAAATCTTCTGAGAAGCAGAAGCTTTGTTCTTTTTCCCAAATTAAGATTATTTGATTTCTGTGTGTGGTGCAGTAGAAAGAATGAGTCCATTTTTTTCATTGTATACCTTGGGTAAGTCACCCACATAGTCTGGATCCCACTTTTCTCACCTGCATAATGAGAGGGTTGGTTGATATAATCTTATGTTCTAGAGTGATTTATCATATCTAGTAAAGGAATTGGCAAAGGACTGTTAATATGTGCTGTTGGGAAGACAAGCATGCAAAGGAACTTTTTAAAGTGACAAATCCTATGCAAATGATGATTACCAATGTTATGGTTATATCCTTTATTTGTGGGATGTTGATGTGTAAAGAGCAGAGACCTGGGGAGTCTGAACACCTAAGATTTCTCTTTTGGGTCTGGGTCTGAGTCATTATGTGATCTTGAATATGACCCTTTCTTTTTCTGGTCCTCAGTGTTCACATATGTAAAATGGTTGCTTTGGTTTCTCTAGAGATTTTCAACATTGTTAACAGCAGAGAAACATTTTAAAAATGGAATTGATATAGCTTCTCTGGTTGAGAGAGCAGATTGAGTAAGGTATTGAGGCTCAAGTTCACCTCAGAGGCATCTCTTGAGCCACTTCATCACGGAATGAAGTTTGATCCTTGACTAACTGAGCTCTCAAAGTCTTTTCATTTCTGATGTTCTGCAGTTTGAGGTTTCCCTTGTCATTAATATAAAGTTCAGGGCTTGGCAAACTTTTTCTGTAGAGAGTCAGATAGTAAGAATCTTAGGTGTTGTGAGACACCACAGCCTCTATCTTCTCCTCCTCCGCCCCCTCCTCTTTCTTCCTTTTCCTTCCCCTCCTCCTTCCCCCTTCCCTCTCCCTCTTCCTTCACCCCTTCCCCCCTCCTCCTCCCCTTCCTCCTCCTTCTCCCCACTCCACCTTTTCCCTCTTCTTCTTCAAACCCATTTAAAATATAAACACCATTCTTAGCTCATGGACACTACAAAAATAGGTCATGAACAAAATCCAACACGTGGGTCACAGGTTGCTGTGGTGTGACTCCAGCACTGAGCCCCTGCACATGTGATCAGGTGCACAGTGGGAAGTGTGTAGACTATCCTCCATCCCCAGTAGACCTATGTATAGCCTTCAATTTCCAGACTGCTCTTGGATGGGCCTAGAGAGGGTGGGGGAAGGTGTAGGTCACAGGTGTAACCTGAGCCTCAGACCCATCTGGGGCCCTGCTTGAAGCAAACCAACTTCCCTTCCTCCACAATCTCCTTGGCTGAGCTGGGCCCTTCCATGTTCACACAGCCTCAGGGAAGGCAGAGCTAGTAACAGTGGCCCAAGCTGGCTCCAGGCCAAGAAGGGTGGCTGTTTGTTGCAGACACAGCTGGAAGGGGGTGGGGCAAAGGAGATCATCCAAACATCAGAGACCAGGCAGAGAGGAGGAGAGGCCTAATTGGTATCAGATGTCTCTGCAGAGAAATAACACTGCCACCTGGTTATGAACATCTTAGCTTTGTAGAACCCAAAGGGCTTTTCCAGACAGCATTTAATTTATCTTCACTGCCCACTTGGGAAGGAGAAAATAAGGGAGGGGGTTTAGCTGTAGTGATGAAGAAAGAGCTCTGGGTTAGGAGTCAGGAGCCCCAGATTGGTCACTGACTTGTAAAGTAACCTTGGACAAGTCTCTTCCTTTCTCTAGGCCTCATTTTCCTCATTTGTAAAGTGGTAGGACTGGACCAGCTCAGTGGTTCTTGAAGTGTGATCCCTGGAGCAGCAGCAGCCATACCACCTGGGAAATTGTTAGAAATGTCAATTCTCAGGCTTCATCCAAGACCTAGAAAATCAGACACTCTGTGGGTGGGGCCAAGAAATATGTGTTTTAATAAGCCCACCCACTACCCCCCACCAGCAAGTAGAACCACTGAATTGGAATCATCTGATGAACATCCAGCTTTCTCTAGCAGTGTAAGATAATGGATATAAAAATACATTTAAAACTCTGCCCTGTATGTTTCAGAGATGATGGTAGTGATGATGATAAGGATGATCGTCCTGTTGACTTTAAGCCATACTTCAGTAGCCAGCTTTATCCTCTAAGCCAGGACCGTGTTACCCTACCCCTCAACTCCTATGGAGTTTCTCTAAGTTATGTAAGACAGAAAGATGTCTTCAGGTGTTTATATAATGTGTGAGTAGGTTAGTTAGGTAAGACAAGCTGTTGCAGAGGGTTGACAGAGAAGAAGTCACACGATGACTATTTTGAAGAACCAGAGCATAGACACATCCAGTATTAGAGATTGTGTATGTGTGATGGGATAGGGATAGGGAGAAGTTAAATGTGGGCTTGGGAGTTGTGGCATTGGAGAGGACTTCTAGTATTCATAGTAGTGCAGTCTTAAAGGATGGGGAGGATTTAAACACTTTCTAGGAAGGTGCAAGTACATTAAAAGGGATGAACATGAAGGAAATGAATACAAAAGAAAACAAAGTATGTAACCTCAGCTTGTTATAACATTAAAACTAGAAGGAACTTTATATTTATCCAGGGTTCTGGATGATTCCCTGGGTACTGGCTGTAACACTAATCATTTCCTTCCTATGCTGGAAAACATATTGGAGAAAATAAGTGAATATGGATGACATTATACAGAGGACCTAGACTCTATTATACTATGTAAAAATTAAGTCATTCACAAACATTTATACTTTAATTTAGTAAAACAAAAAATGATTTTAACACTCCACAAATTCATCCAAGTGGTCTCAACACTCCAGACATTCTGGTTGAGTAAATGACTTATACAAGGTCACACAGAAAGTTAATAGTACTGAAAGCCATTTCTCCTGATTTCTAGTCCAGTGTGTTTTCCTAGTAATATATATTTGTACTGAAGCTTCTGAAATGGAAGAGTTTGGCCAACTACAGAGTTTAAAACGCATGTGTTTGAGGTACAGCCAGAAGGAGGCTAGGGCAAGGCTATAGAGAAAGTGGAATAACAGTTTGGAGCTTTTGAATTTTCTCCTGTAGGTAATGGGATAATGCTGAAGCTTCTGGAGCTGTGGTGTGGCATTACCTGCAATTTAGGGATGTAACTCAAATGGTATAATACAGTAATATCTGGTGGATTGAAGTTGGAGAGTACTTGGAGAGAGCAATGCAACTAAGAAGTAGCCCCAAATATAGGCTGGAAATGTCACATATCCACCGCACACTCCTTCCCATGCCATAAAGTACAATTTTATTTTTAACAGAAAAAAAATTTGCTGCAAAAACGACGCTTTTCTTCTGGAATTTTAGCCATTACTGATGGGGCTATTTGGGAGCTCGAGCCTTCCCCTTCCTGGAACTTAACTCTGGAGACCTCCTCCCTAGATTGCACTCATACCAGTCCCTGCTAAATTTCAGTGCTTTCATCTGCTCTCTGGTTTCATTTTGCACTCAGATTTCTTTGTATTATAATCCAGGGTTCCAGAGTTTAGGGGATACCTCGCTCTTCCTCTCATAATGCCCCATGTCCAGGGAAGCTGCTTGTACATGTTATCATGCCAGTTCCATCACCCATTCAGTTTCAGAAACCCTAGCTTAAGTTTCACGGTTTACAGCTTCCAAAACTCACTCAAACCCCTTATCTCATTTGGTTCTCACAAGAGCCTGGTTAGGTAGGTAGGACTTATTATACTTATAATTTAATGGGATGAAACTGAAGACCAGAGTTGGGGAAGTAACTTGTCATGCAGCAAGTGAGTGGTGCAGCCCACTTATTCTGCTTTCTAGGCAATACTCTCTGCTTCCACTTGTGCTATGGTGATCATTTTTATCAGCATTCTAAAACCTTTCTCAGATATCAGAAAGGGTCCAGGCTGGGGCATAGAAAGAGACAGAAAGTCAGAAAACCAAATTTCTCTTCATTTCCAGCCATAAGCCCTTCGCTCAACACCATAAACCCTGCCTTGAGTGTGCTGAAAGATCTTGGTGGGGAAATTCTGGGTTCTGCCTGCTCATAGCCCTGTATCCACCCCTGTCTGATGTCAATATACTCTGGGTAAAAATGTGTTATCTTTGCCTGCAACCTGCCATATTTTCTTTCTGCCATTCTCTCTCCTCACCCTGGATCACTGGAACAAAGCTACAGCCAAGGGACTCCCATTCCTGTCCTACTCCAAGTGGTGAGGCTCACAACCCCAGATCTTCCTTGCACAGTACAAAATGTCAATTGTTGACTGAGACACCAGGTCACCACTACACGTAGACAGCTTTTAAAATATAGATGGCACAGGGTCTTTGGCTGAAGCTGCTTTGGCCAGATCTTTCCAGGACTCTGACTGGGTCCTTAGTGTGAGCCAAAGGCAACACCAACCGGAGTAGCATCAGCCCGGCTTTCAGAGTTCATACAATGTCATGCTGTCTAGATTTTCATCATGAATGTTCCTAAGACCCAAACGCAAAGGGAATTGGGTTGATTTCAACTGGAAAATATTCCTGCCATCTCAACATTCTCTGGAATAACCTGCTTGCAGCTGTCATGGGGCGGCCCCCTCCTTGTAATGCGTGGCTTTTCCAAGGTTCAAGCTCCAGGGATCTGGAGGGGAAGAGGAGGAGGGGGACCAGATTCTATATACTAACCGCATCCTGGATAGTGCTTACATTTTTCAAGCCTGAAATTGGAATATTATTTTTTAATGATTTTTTTCCATTGTAGTTATTTTACAGTATTCTGTCAATTTCTACTATACACCAAAGTGACCCAGTCATATATATATATACATTTTTTCACATTATCCTCCATCATTTTCCATCATAAGTGACTAGATATAGTTCCCTGTGCTATACAGCAGGATCTCATTGCTTATCCACTCCAAAAGCAATAATTTGCACTTATTAACCCCAGACTCCTGAAATTTGATTTTGAGGTTAGAGTTTGGGGTGAGTTAGAAGGGTTTATGGAACAGGTGAATGGGTGCCTACTTATGCCTTGTTGCATTTCTTTAACACACTGGCTTCCAACAGGAAGAAATCATCTCCTGATGGAAAGGTATATTCCCTTGGATAGAAACTCTAGCTGGCTGGGAGGCAGGAGACCTGGGTTTAGATCCTGGGTCTGCCATCAACTTGTATTGTGATTTTATTCAATCATTCATCACTTCTTGTGTTTCAGCATCTTCCATTTAAAGTAGAGATACTGATACCTTGTTCACATATAAGGAGTAAGAACAAGGTGTGGAGGACTTTGATGAATGTGTTAGGGGAAATGAAGGAATGCTTCATTTGTTCTTAGCTTCCCCAAACCCAGGGAACTGCTCTTCTTTCCTTCCCCCATCCCATGGTGTTGGTATAATGCCAGGGTATGGGAACATCTCCAAGGATTAGGATAGTCATAGCTCAAAGGGAATAATGGTGGTATAAGCAGTGGCATAAACTGATGATGTGAAAATGGGATACCCTAAAATCTTATAAGGAGATAGCCAGTTGGAAGAAAAGTCCTCTGATAATGGGAAACAAGATATCGGAATCAGGGGTGATATATGGGGTGTCAGGAAGGTAGAGAATACCAAAGACAAGTTTTATTGCCTCTTAACCATTATGGCATGGATATATGCTAATCCTACTCTAGAAATTGCCTTCATTGGCTACTTGGATTGTCAGACCCTTGGCTTAGATTTGGTATCTTCAAGCCTCTTATTTCCTTTGGATCAGAGTGGTACTTGAGTTACATGTACCTGGGAGGGGGTGTTAGATAGTGGACAACAAACAGCCTCTGCCCCAGAATCAGAGCTCACTTTGAGCTCTTTCTACCTGTGCTCTAGCTCTCCTGTCTCTGAATTATTGGCCTCCTGAGAGCTAGACATGTGTTGTCTAGTATGGTATACTAGGCAGATGAACAGTCCTGCATTGATTTTGAGAAAGCCTGGATAACAGTCTGGATGGTTTAGGAGCAACCCAGCACTGCTGTGAGACCTCAGGGCTCATATCTTCCTGAAAGTAAAGCAAGATGTTCTTTCCTTAAAAGAGCTCTTATATGGAGCATTTTTTTTTTTGGTTCATAGTTATTTAGCAGTTAGTTGTTGTTTTGGCATTTTCATTAGAGAAGATGAGCTAAAGTCCTTCTACTCTGCCATCTTCTCTCTCCACTGGTGGAGCATTTTTTTAAAAAAAGGAAAAATAAAACTCTGAGAAAGTGTTATTGGACTAGGCATCTTATTACCTGCTGATTTTACACTTGCATTTGCCTTGAGTCTAAACCCATGAGTTATCCACAAGCCTTCTGTTTCATAGCCCTTTGTGCCTTATAAAAGGCATTCATAGCCACTATTTCATTTGAGTCTCCCTAATACAGTAGAGGCAAGCACACTAACTGTTATATCTATTTGACCCATAAAGAAACTGTGGCTCAGCAGTGAAATGATGGCCAAGGACTTCTAGCTATTAAGCGATAGTGCTGAACTGAGGATGGAAAAAACTTGGGCGGCATCCTTGAGTCCTTCCTTTCTATTTCCAGCCAACTGCCAAGTCTGGGTGATTTTCTTCTGTACCTCATTCTCTGTCAGTCCACTTTTTCCCACCATCATTGTCACCACTGTAGTCCAAGAGCTCTAGTTCATCTTCCACATAGCAGTTGGAGTGGTTTTTATAACATGTTAACCTGATTATAACGCTCTCCTGTTTAAAACTCAAATTGCTCTTAGGATTAAAAAAATCTCTTGATCAGGCCTACATAGCTCTGTATGGTCTGTATGGCTTAGCTCTTCACTATCTCTAGCTCTTCTCACCCATTCCTTGCATTCTTCCCTCCAAGAGCTTTGATAATATTCAGATATTTGAAGATTCTGGCTCCGGTCTGTGCACATTCTACTCCCTCTGCTTGCCACACTCCATTTCTCCAATCTGCCTCACTTGGTAAACTCCTGCTTGTTTTTTAATTTAATTTTTATTTTTATTGGAGTATAGTTGATTTATAGTGTTGTGTCAATTTATGCTGCACAGCATAGTGACCCAGTCATATCTATCTATCTATCTATCATCTATCTATCTATCTATCTATCTATCTATCTATCTATCTATCTATATATATTCTTTCTCTTATATTATCTTTCCCTCAAGCTCTAGCTTCTATACTGCCTTCTCTAGGAAGCTTCTCTTTGTCTTCCCCCATACTCAGGATGTGTTGGTTGGCTCTTTGAACTCCTGTGGCACTCAGGGCTTGCATCATTAATATGCTGTTATTATGCTTTATTATGATCATCTGTTTGGCTGTCTGTATCTTCCTGGTAGATTGTAAATGTTGTGAGATCAAGGACCATGACAATTTAAATCACAGCAATATCTTTTTGGGTTCACCTCTTAGAGTAATGAAAATAAAAGCAAAAATAAACAAATGGGGCCTAATTAAACTTAAAGGCTTTTGCACATAAAGAAAACCAAAAAATATACCCAAAAAACAAACAATCCAATTAAAAAATGATCAGAAGATCTAAACTGACATTTCTCCAAAGAAGACATACAGATGACCAAAAGCACATGAAGAGATGTTCAACATCACTAATTATTAGAGGGATGCAAATAAAAACTACAATGAGGAGCCACCTCACAGCTGTCAGATGGTCATCATTAATAAGTGCACAAATAACAAATGCTGAAAAGGGTGTGGAGAAAAGGGAACCCTCCTACACTGTTCGTGGGAATGTAAATTCGTACAACCACTATGGAAAACAGTATGGAGGTACCTCAGAAAACTACGTATAGAACTACCATATGATCTAGCAACCCACTCCTGGGCATATATCCAGACAAAACTTTCATTGAAAAAGATACATACACCCATATGTTCATTTCAGCACTATTCACAAGAGCCAAGACATGGAAACAACCTAAATGTCCATTGACAGATGAATGGATTAGAAGATGTGGTACATATATATAATGGAATACTACTCAGACATAAATAAGGACAAAATAATGCCATTTGCAGCAACAGGGATGGAACTAGAGATTCTCATACTAAGTGAAGTAAGTCAGAAAGAGAAAGACAAATACCATATGATATCACTTATATCTGGAATCTAATATATGGCACAAATGAACCTATTTATGGAAAAGAAACAAACTACTGGACATGGAGAATAGACTTGTGATTGCCGAGGGGGAGGGAGAGGGAGGTGGATGGACCGGAAGTTTAGGGTTAGTAGATGAAAACTATTGCATTTGGAGTGTATGGGCAATGGGGTCCTGCTGTATAGCACAGGGAATTATATCCAGTCACTTATGATAGAAAATATTATGAGAAAAACAATATGTCATATATATGTCATATATATATATATATATATATATATATATATATATATATATATATATATATATGACTGGGTCACTATGCTGTGTAGGACAAATTGACTCAACACTACAAATCAGCTACACCCTAATAAAAATAATTTTTTATTTTCTTTTGTCTCTTTAGGGCTGCACCCACAGCATATGGAGGTTCCCAGTCTAGGGGGTCTAATCGGAACTGTAGCTTCCAGCCTACGCCACAGCCACAGGAACACAGGATCCGAGCTGTGTCTGTGACCTACACCAAGCTCATGGCAACACTGGGTCCTTAACCCAATGAGTGAGGCCAGGGATAGAACCTCCAACCTCATGGTTCCTAGTCGGATTCATTTCCGCTGCACAATGACAGGAACTCCAATAAAAATAAATTAAAAAAATAAAATAGACAAGTAACAAGAACCTGCTGTATAGCAAGGAAAATCTACTTGGTTCCCTGTAATAACTTATACAGGGAAAATAACCTGAAAAGGAATGGGTATATGTATATGTGTGACTGATTCACTTTGCTGTGCACCTGAAATTAACACAACATTGTAAGTCAACTATACACCGGTAAAAATTTTTTAAAAGAACCATGTCAATTTAAACTCTCCATTTTGTCCCTAGAATGTAGCACAGGGCCTGGCACATAATAGATGCTTACAGATACTTCTTGATTAATTGAATGAATGAATGAATGAATGGAACAATAAATGTATGATGAATCCCAGGTAATTTGCCCTGCAACCCAATGTTCTTTATACTTGCAAATAACATATTTGAATACAATGATAGACATTTCACCTTCAGACTACCATTTTCAGGGAATATTTAGGTAAGTTTTACTAATCACAGAACCTTAATCTTGGAGTAAAGGGCCTGGAACATGTTGTGTGCCAGGCACACTGCTAAATGATCTACATCTAATGCATTCATGTATTCATTTTTTCCTATATCAATTATATCTTGAATATACTCTATAAGAGGAGAAACTATTATTATCCTCAGTTTACTGATTAAGAAATTGAAGATTTGGAGCGACTGACTTATTCAAGACCACCCAGCTACTAGGTGGTGAAACAAGGATTTGAAACTAAGCCTGTCTGATTCTAAAACATATTTTCTGAATTGCAAATATGACCCAGATAATAGTTATTTGAGAACAGGACCTGCTCTATTTCTTCTACATTATCAGGTACACAGGAGCTAATTCACCCTTGTAAATAATAATGTTATAAATGACTCATTAGGCAATAGTTTTTCAAGGGCTGATAGAATTCTAGAATGAGATAAGTTTCTCTGCACTGATTTAGGTCAGTCTTCTTCTCTAGGTAGCTGAAATACCATCTATAATGGAGGCAAGTATAGCAAAAAGCTAGTATGATGGAAATACCAAGCTGGAACGCTTTGGGGCAGCTGCAGAGGATAGACTGGGGATGCTTCCCTCAGAACATAGTTGTGAGGATCAGACTGAAGTTTCATGTATTACAATAATACTTCTCAGCTGTATAAGGAACTTTATGCATCACTTTTATATCTGTTGTATTTGAAACCTAGAACTCCACTATTCAATATATAAGGGAAAGAGGCAGAAGACATGGCATCACTTGTTTATGGTCTCACAGAGTTGCACTTACAGGTTTCTCAACTTTGAAAAACACTACACATATGAAAGGACTTAATTTTATTGTGCTTATGATAATTTTCTGAGGAGAGAGGCTGTTTCTTAAAAATACATGTATGTTAGGGGACAGGTAGTAGAACAGCCAGGCCATAGACTGATTGTAAATTATGAATGACTTTTTACTTTCTTTGCTTTGTGAGGTATGGCCTGCTCACTGCTCAGTATTGGTTTTCTCCTCTTCTTCTTTTAGCTAGACACAAGTCTTCACAGCTAAAGACCATATTTCTAAGCCTCCTTTGCAGCTAGGTGTGACCATTTTACTAGTTTCTGCCAAGTGGAAGTATTGATTCAGTAAATACATATTAGGTAGCTAGTATATACAAAAAATGTTAAAATGCTGAGGATAGGAAAATGAACAAACAGTAATCATTGCTATTATAAAGCTTACATTGTGGTTAGAGAGAGGGACAGGGAAACAAATAAGGAAAATATAGTATATTAGATGTTATTAAATGCTAAGGAAAAAAGCAAAACACAGATGAAGGATAGGTCATGTATGTGATGATTTTACTTTTATTTAGAGTTTGATAATCAGAGTGACATGATAAAAGCAGGAAAAATTGAAGGGATAAAGGGTAGGGAGAGAGAAAAAAACACCGTTTTGAGCCTGGCAAAATGTTGATTCTTATAGCAAAGACAGAGTAACTTTGCTGTTTCAGATAAGGCCTCCCAGTGTACAAACAGTCTTAAAAAATATCCAAGGTTGAAAAATGATGGGAGTCCAAATGATGCCTTTGAATTATGGGCACATACAGGACCCACAGGTACAAATGATAATCATCTTTGAAAAGTGAATGTGCAAACCTAGATGAAGGCAGCTTGATTGTAGCAGAAAGGGCATGGAGCAGAGATTTAGGAAACCTGAGTTGAGGCTACTTCTGCTATGAAGTCAGTTTGTGACTGGACAATCTTCTTCTCTCTAGGCCCCAGTAACCCTCATCTAGGTACGAGCATACTTTGCTGGGTAGATGACTGCTCTGTGGTATACTAGGGACATGGAAAGCCTTTTCAGGGCCTACTGAAGTAGAGGCGGAGGGAAAACAAACATATAGGGCTATTTATTACCCTTCTGCCTCAACAGAGTCAATCACTGGACTAGATTGTATCCAAGGTGCCTGCCAGGTCAGACACTCTGATTCTGCTTGCCTGGAAACAGCACTAGAAATCTTTGCTAATCCTTCCTTACAACTTATTCAAGAATTTGAGGAGGTTTCCTGAATAATTTGGATGCCACAGAGATATGGAGGGAGCAAAGGCTGTAGCCTATGGCATTAACAGTTTTCTCTCAGTGATCATAGAGTGGGAAAGAAGAATTCTCTTAGCTTGGGGGTTAGAGCAGCTTCTGTGGTGCTGGTTATCAAGTAATGGGTCTTTCCAACTGAGCCATGCTTGACTGTTGATAATATTTCCCACTATTATAGCCTTGGCTCTCAGACTCAAATGTTGTAAAACTGCTGCCAGGCTTTAGTTAACAAGGCAGGGTCACTCTATTCATGGGACTAGGGCAACTCATATGGACTACCATATACACAGGTCTTTTGAATTAATCAATTCCTTAATGGGATTTGAGTATTCCAGCCTGTCTTAAAGTACATGGTTACCAGTCCATTTTTTGGTAGTTGCTTGTGAGGATTTGGGGATAGGTCAAGGAAAAGGGGTAATAATTCTTTATCTTTGCATGCTACATTGTGTTTTACATAATTCTCTTCAATCAAGGCTCTCAGTTGAATTTCACATGAATCCTATGGTATTGTTAGGGATTGGATTCTTAGTCTAATTTGAAGGTCCCACTTCTTCATCCTTTAAGGCCAAGCTTGAATTCACCTCCCCTACAGTAATTCCATTCTCACAGCCTCCCACCACTATCCATCAGCCATAGTATTTAAACTTTATATCCCCTGTGTAGTCATTTCATTATTACTGCCTGAGTCTCCAACTATTTCACATGTAGATATTTGTGTTTCCTCAACAAGTCATCATCATCATTGCTAACAAAAGTTTCTGACTTTTCTCCACTTCAGTTTTTACTGCCCTCCTTGTGATTTACTCTCAACAGAGAAACTGTCCTTTTAAGATAGAGTTTAGATCATAACACTTGCTCTTATCAAAACATTGCATTGGTTTTCAGTCTTACTCAGAGTAAAATCCAAATGCTTAACAATGGCTTACAAGACCCTTCCATGCTCCTCAAACTGCCTGCGACTTCTCTGACTTTCCCTCTAATAACTCTCCCCTTGCTTGCTCTACTCTAACCACATTAACTTCCTTGCATACCTCCAGTACATTCTTTCTCAGGGATTTTGTATTTTTCGTTGTCTTTTGTCTTTTTAGTGTCCACATTTGTGGTATATGGAGGTTCACAGGCTAGGGATTGCATTGGAGCTGCAGCTGCCAGCCTAGCCACAGCCACAGCAACTTAGGAACCGAGCTGTGTCTGTGACTTACACCACAGCTCACAGCAATGCCGTATCCTTAACCCCCTAAGTAAGGCCAGGGATCGAACCTGTGTTCTCCTGGATACTAGTTGGGTTCATTAACCACTGAGACACAACTGGAACTTCAGGGATTTTGTACTTTTTGTTTTCAATGCCTGGAATTATCTTCTCCCAGATACATCGTTGGCTTCTTCACTGTCTTCCTAATCGAATGTTACCTTGAAAAAGAGGTTTTTCTTTATTACCCTATGTGAACTAGTAATGATGCACTTTTACACTCTTTCCTTCTTGCTCTTCTTTACTATTTTTCATTTCACTCACTGACATACTATAATTTTGCTTATTTTTTTTTATTATGGTCCAGCTGTTCTTAGTAGAATATGAGTTGCTTGAGAACAAGGACTTTGTTCTGTTCAGTGCTATATTTCTAGTCTCTAGAATAGTGCTTGGAACGTTGTAGACATTAAAAAAATTCCATTAGGTAAATAAATGAGATCATAAAAGCCTAAAGTCAGACACTGTTCAGTTACCCCATTCATGTTCCTTATGCTAAACACACTTGTCTTAATAGAACAGTGGAAGAGCAAATGGGGCCCTTAGAGACCTGATTGTCTGCTCCCCTCATTTGACAGAAAACTGAGGGGAAAATCTTGCCCCGGGCCATACAGCAAGTTGTTGGCAGAGTCATAAAAAGAGCTCAAGTCATCTAAGCTTAGATCCATAACTTTTCCTACTGTAGCATGCTAGACACAAAAAATAATCTTATTTTTCAAATACAGGGCAAAGGTGAGGCATTGTTAATCTAGAGAAGTAAGCTCTGGGCAGATTAATGTGGTGGTGGAAGAACCTGGCATTTCCACAGAAGGAGTTTCCTTGAGCATTTTTCTCTCTGTTTTTAGAGGGCAATAACAACTGAACCAAGTATTACATAAATACCTGACCTATTAAACCACAAATAACAGTCATACAGTAAATCAATTAGCAAGACATTTTTTGAGTGTTTAACATGCTTAGACCTGTGCTAGGTGCTTAAGGAAATATAAAGATTTTCAGCCCTGATTCTTGCTTTCTAGGAGCAGTCTAGCAGTGAAGGCAAGACTCACCTGCTTGAGATAAACAGATATCATTAATTGTGAGATACAGACAATAAGCACTGCTCAGAATAACTGGAGACCACCAAGGACTGAAGTAGTATAAGAAGTCATTATGGAGGAAAGGAGACATCTTTGCACTTATTTCAGTCTGCATTCCTATCAGTGCTTTGTCTTTCTTTATTCAGAAGTATTCTCTTGTACTCATAGACCTGACCCTATCTCTGTGGTTCTTCAGGGAAGGACGTTGTGTTTGATTTAGTTACTTACCCCTTCTCCTCCCACAAATGGAGTCTGCTGTAAGTTTGGTACATCCTTACCAAGCACCTTGTAGGTACCAGGCATTGAGCCAGGGGCTTGGAATAAAAAGATGAATACACTATGGTTGTTTACCTCTAGTGGATCAAAGCCCATAGATAGATATTCACAAAATTTCACAATATAATTTAGTATTGATAAAAGGGTTTATTTATATCCCCCTTCATTTATAAAATGGATTCGATGTTGTAAACATGGTAAGTTTTGCTTATGAACAAATTTTAACGAGAACACAGATGAGAGAAGGAATGATGTGGAGTGAATCAGCCAAAGATTCCCAGATTAGGTGATGTTGGAGTTGAACTCAGAGGATGGTTAGGAGTTTTCTGGGAATCAGGGATTGGAGTTATGGGTAGGGGGAAGGCATTCTAGACAAAAGGAACATCACAAAAATGTGGGTGTTATATGGCTTGTTTAGGGAATGACTCGTTATTCTGTGTGTCTAGAGCAGGTATGGTAAATGCTTGGCATGATCACCATGTAGCCCCTCCCATGCCTGTGACAGAAATTGTTAATCAGACATAACTTCTTTCCCAGTAATCCTGTTTATGGCTTAGAATCCTTCTAAATGCAGTATTCCAAATGGCTGCTTACAGTCAATTTGAAAAAACAAAAAGCAGTCCAACTTTTGGACTTTAGTTATCTTTGCTAACACTATGGATAGTCAGCAAATCACAAGAGAAGACAGCAAAAGAGGAAGGTAAGAAAAAAGGCCCAAAATAATAATCAAAAATTAAGAAAATGACAATAAGTACATACTTACTCATAATTACATTGAATATAAATGGATTAAATGTTCCCACTAAAATCCATGGACTATCTGAATGGATAAAAAACAAGACCCATATATATGCTGTTTACAAGAGACCCACTTCAGATCTAAGGACACTTACAGACTTAAAGTGAAGGGATGGAAGAAGGTATTACATGCACATGGAAATCATAGAAAAGCAGGAGTAGCAATGTTCATATCAGACAAAATAGACCTTAAAATTCAGAGGGTCACAAGAGACAAAGAAGGACACTATATAATGATCAAAGGATCAATCCAAGAAGAAGATATAACAACTGTAAATATGTATGCACCCCAAATAGGAGCACCACAATATGTAAGGCAACTGATAACAGCCATAAAAGGAGAAATCAACAGCAACACAATAATAGTGGGGGATTTAAACACCCCACTTACATCAATGGACAAGTTTTCCAGACAGAAAATCAACAAGGAAACACAGGCCTTAAATGATATGTTAGACCACATAGACTTCACTAATATTCATAGAACATTCCATCCCAAAGCAGCAGAATATACATTCTTCTCAAGTGCACATGGAACATTCTCCAGGATAGATAATGTCTTGGTCCACAGATAAAGCCTTGGTAAATTTTTTAAAAAATCAAAATTATTTCAAGCATTTTTTTTTCTGACCATAATACTATGAGACTAGAAATCAACCACAAGGGAAAAAAACAAACAAAAAATGCAAACTCCAGGACACTAAACAATATGCTATTAAACAACCAATGGATCACTGAAGAAAACAAAGAGGAAATCAAAAGATACTTAGAGAAAAAGGACAATGAAGATATGACAATCCAAAACCTATGGGACACAGCAAAAGCATTTCTGGAGGGAAGTTTATAGCAATGCAATCTTATCTCAAGAAAGAAGAAAAAACTCAAATAAACAACCTAACCTTACACCTAAAACATCTAGAGAAAGAAGAACAGACAAAGCCCAAAATTAGTAGAAGGAAAGAAATCATAAAGATTAGAGCAATAATTAATGACACAGAGACAAAGAAAACAATAGAGAAGATCAATGAAACCAAAAGTTGGTTCTTTGAAAAAATCAACAAAATTGATAAATCTTTAACCAGACTCATGATAAATCGATTCATGAGATGAACTATATTTGCCATCCTTGGCTGACTTTCAACCCTTATATAGTTATAGATTTTCAGGAAAGAGAAAATTATTGGGGTCTAAGTTTTTAATGAGCTTCTCCCTGTTCCCCCCCCACCTCCACCCATGATTCTATATTTGGTAGCTACTATACTATATCATGTTACTAAACTGAGATTTTTCTCTTGACATCAGAAATTTCAAATCATAGGAGTGGTCTGTATTTCAGAAAGCTGCCTAGAAAAACTGGTGGCAGGGATACTGCTTAGTATTAACTGTAACACTATAGATAAGAGATGAGTGCCTAGGAAGAGAGTGAATTGAAGAGACACTAACTAAGACGGATAATAGAAAAAGCAGTAAGTGCCAGAACGTGCTTATGGGGAATATAAAGGAGGCAGAAACAACTTGCAGGTGAAGGGTCGAAGGTTTGGTACATGGGGAAATTTCCATAAAGATAAAATTTGATTAGAACATGACATTGAGAAAGGAGTAGATGGAGGCCATTTCAGACCTTTGGAGCCCAAGAGCAAAAGTAGAAAAATTATAGGGCAGGTATGAGGAGCAATAAGTAGTTCAATTTGGCAAGCTTCAGACTAGCATTCAGAGGTGATTTTTTTCCTATGATCATCCCTGCTCTTAGATGGCTTCTCTCACTATCCAGCCTGCAGGTGTTCAGGAAACATAAATTGGTGTTAATATTAACTGAAGTGTGGCTGAATGTGGAAGACCTCTTATCTGCAAGAATATCATTCTAGTGCTAATTCTAAGTGCCATTTCTGAGTTGTTCCCACAGCCGTTTGCCAACCTTCAATACTGCTAAGGGAGGATCACTAAAAGGAAGGGTGAAAGCTGTTTGTTATCTAATGGGGGAGCAAGGAGAGTGGGCCCACAATCATGAAAAAACCTTAAGGCATATCCAGCACACATAATGGCAATGCCTCTAACTCTCTGAAGGAATCCCTATCTATCTCTTGGCAAAAACAATTATAAAATATTCTCTTTCAATTAATTTGTGTTATATAATAATTCAAAATTTTCACAAGCTATCAGATTCATAAAGTGCTACCTGAGACACTGCATTATATCCTTACTGTAGCACTGTAAAGTATGTTTATGATTGTCTTCATTGTGAGGGTGAAGAAACTAAGGTTCAGAGAAGTTATAGGACTTAAGCGAGGATAAAGAAATACAGAATATAAGGATATAAGATAAAAATATAGGGCTAGTAATTGGAAAAGCCAGGCTCAGATCCATGTCTCCTACCATTATCTGCAATTCCTAAATGTTTCTATTGCACAAGAAGGTATCAAGGATTGAAAGTAGCAAAAAAATATAATCCATAGCTCTGATTCTTTTGAGGGATTTAACAATAATTCATTTCAACAAAAACGCTTTCTGAGCACCTATTCTTTTTTAGGCACTACACTAAGTCCATGGGGTGCAGTCTGAGAAAACATAGTTCTTACCCTCAAGAAGCTCACAGTCTAGTGGGAAAGACAGGTACATATATATATAAATAATCACAAGCCAATAAGAGAAGTAATAATGGAAGAATGTGTAAAGCACTATGGGAGTTCAGAAGAAGGAAAAACTACTGTACAGAGAGGAATTGGCAGTTTGAAAAGACTAAATCCCTTTGTTAACACAATTAAATTCTTATGGAAGAATTGCAGACTTGGAGATGGGGCAGATAGGAGAGAAATGAATACATATATTTTGGGAGCCTTTCTGAAAATACCTTTGTACTACTCTGACTGGAGAATTGGCTGAATTTGTGGTGGCCTTGATTGTGCTACTACTGTCTGGGCTGGGTTTAGTGGGGCCCAAAGCTTCTCCCAGCAGCCTCTTGATTGACTTCTGCCAGGTCTGGTGCAAAACGTGTTGGATGCTGGGGTAGCGGACTATTACCATTTGTAGTTGTTCTGCATGTACCTGGGGTTAGAGTGGGTCAAGTCCATGAGCCTTTGGAGTTTACAGTAAGAATAGTGTCTGTCAGGCATCATTCTGCCTTCCAGAGGAAGGAGAATAAACTAACATTAATTGAATGCTTAATATTTAATTTCAGTTCAGTTCAGATCAAAACATGCTTTTGGAGTATCTATGTCCTAGGCATTTTACAGGGCACCAAAGATTCACATTACAGTGGAAGATATAATTGGTAAAGAAGTAACTAAATAAATAACTCAATGTGATATGTTATAAAGTTAACTATGTATAATGAGTTATGAGTACACAAAGGATAGAGCAATATATTCTGTTTGAGGATTCAGAACAAGCTTCATTGGGGAATTGTCATCAGGACTGGGCTCTTATGAATGAGTATACCAAACATTGCAGTAAGTGCTTTAGGAAAGTAACTATTACTCAGAATGATATTGGTTGCAAAATACAGGAAATTTAAACTGGCTGAAATCAAGGACTTATTAGCTTATATAAAAGGAAAATCTAGAGGTAGGACAGGCTTCAAGCATGATTCAGTCTTGACTCTGCTCCTTTTCTTTGTGATTCTCTTGACTCTGCCCTCCTCTGTATGTTGGCCTTGTTCTCAGGTTGGCTTTCCTCATGATCAGAAAAGGGAAACCAGTGGCAAACAGGGCTGATGCTTCTTTTATATCCAGTGAAATAGAGAGCACTGTTTCTCACACCATAATACAAAAATGAACCTAATTTTTTGGGGATAAGTAAACTTGAGGGTAAGATTATAGTAAGCATGGGAAGTCTTCCCAAAATTAGTTCAACACAACTGAACAATTCAAATAGCTTGAAGGCAGCCTAAATTTCAGCTTATGTTTCATATTTGCTTAATTCTTGATTTTATTTTTTTTATTTATTTATTTTTTGCCTTTCGTCATTTTATGGCCGCACCCGCGGCATGT
>PVHT020000026.1:4295342-4306459 GCA_004024745.2 Catagonus wagneri
GGTCTAATCGGAGCTGTGGCCACTGGCCTGCGCCGCAGCCACAGCAACGCAGGATCCGAGCCGCGTCTGCAACCTACACCACAGCTCACGGCAACGCCGGATCGTTAACCCACTGAGCAAGGGCAGGGATCGAACCCGCAACCTCATGGTTCCTAGTCGGATTCGTTAACCACTGCGCCACGACGGGAACTCCCTAATTCTTGATTTTAAATGGTATCACTTTTTCCTATGCCTCCTATAGTATGTGTGTTGACTTAAAGACTAAATTCTGGACTTCGAGAATAGTAACACTATTTCCATAACACAAAGATCATTTGTTTTATCAAGGCATTCGTCACAGCCTGCCTATGAAATGAGAATAATGGACAAAGCTAATTATGGGAAAACAGTGCTATGAATGGTTTAAGAGCACAGTCTCTGAAGTCTGCCACATCTAGGTTCTCACTCCCTATTTGCCATCACTTAGCTAGGAATCCTGGGCAAACTACTTCATCTCTTTATCTCTTAGAATCTTAGTTTCTTTATCTATGAAATGGGAATAGTATTAAGATCTACCTCATTAGATTTGAGGATTATATAAAATAATCCATGTAATACATATAGCAAAAATTCCTAAATTCTCTTGATTCATTGTTTCCTTAGTGTAATTGCCTTAAAATTGTTTTCACAGCACCCCTAAGCCAAAAGAAATATTTAATACTTTTGTTTTTAAGTAATTAGGTACAAAAAACTTAATAATACTAATTCATACCATATCCAACAGATGTTGCTGTTTCCCTCAAATTTAAAATCTCTTAAACATTACTCCTGTGACTTGGCTATGGTACCTTGGGGTGACTTGGTGCACAGTTTGGGAATAGAGCATTGCCAGGTACATAGCTATTGCTAAATATATGATATTTACTACTATTGTAAAATGTCTGAGATTATTATTATAAGGGACCTGGGTACCAAAGAGGATGCTTATCCAATTGTTTAACTCAGCTATTGCACATCTCTGAGGAGAGATACCTTCTTGTTTGTTAGTAATCCCTTCTAGTCTCAAGTCTCTTCTATGTCAGCAGCAACTCACCCCAGTCTGGGAGGGGAGAGTAATTTCTATGTGAACAAAGGAAAAAACTTCATTCTCAAGGAAGTGCTATTTTCTAGCTTGGCCAAGATTTTCCCACTCCTCTATCCTCACTCAACAGCCAAAAGTCACTTGTTCAGAAGAGACTTCTATATGTCAGATAAAAAAATACTTGCCTTTGTCTGGCCTCTTCCACTCTCCTTTTATTTTCCCTTCCTCCTCTTCCTCTCTCCATGTCCCTCTTGGCTAGTTAGTATATGAAACCTGGCCCCTGCCCCATCATTATGAGGGGAGGTTGGCTACTTATTTCAGGAAAAAAAAATGATTGGTTGAACTCTGTTTTGAGTCTTAGCTTGGCCTGTGAGCCAGCAAGAACAGTGGGTACGGATAGCTCATTCCTACATACCTCCATCCTCTTTCCTAAGGGAGGAGAGGAAAGCAATTTAAATAAGAGAGACTCCAGATAGTGGTCTGTATGCTTGGGCACCCCTGAGAGGTAGACAAGAATGGAGGTAGGTGCTATGCAGACTCTCTCTCAGCAATTTAGCACCATGGGGGATCTTTGACATTTTCCTAGTGGCTATAGCTGACTTTAGTTCTATTCAGTTGTTTAGATTCACCGAAGGTAAATTTGATGTTTGAGGAATGAGAAGGAATGAAATAGCAGATCTGTCCATGCACTGTTGACTCAGGGCCTCCTTGGTGCTGGCCGGCAGAGGTCGGGAGCGGCTGGCTGGCTTTTAGCCCTGGCTGGCGGCATTTGCTTTGGCCGTTTGGGGAAAGATCACTTTGTGGAAAGCCAGTCTTCCCAGCCAAGGGCCTATTTTCATCCTGAATCTGTTGAGTCCAGCCTGAAGACTGGGTCCAGGATCAACAGAGGCCATGGAAAATGGGACTAGATGCCTGGCAGCCAGAACTTTGTCTTCCTGACCAGGGCATTCAGCTTTGCGCTCATGGAGGCAGGAAAGATGGGGAGCTGGGGTCCTTGTGGTTTATTAGGGCCAGAAGAGCTATTTGCATTTTGCTTGTCATTGCAGCCACAGATTGGCCAGAATATATCACTAGACCTCATCCCTTCTCAGGGTCTCTATTCTAGGAAGGTGTATGTGCCGTTAGAGCTGACATGGTCCCCAAAGTGCCTGAGGCACCCACTTGGGGGCCTCCTCACATTAAGGGAGAACTAGATCGTGAGATCAATAATATCCTTACCAACCAACCAATCAGATACCGTGGGAACACAGAAAGGTATCCCTTAAGATCCCCCCCCTTTTTTTTCTGGGATCTCAAGGTCTTTCTGAGGAAACAGGCCAATTTCAGAGAGATGCTTTTAGTACTAGACAGGGTAGAGTGAAGGCCACATGAATGGCATAAAGATGTGTGAAAGAGCTTAGAGGAGGACAAGAGCTCCGGGAGAGATATGGATCAAGTTGGATCCTGAAAAGCAGGTAAGAATTGGATAAACATGTGATGAGAATTCTCTAATGCCCCTAAGCAGAAATCCTCTTAAACTGACCCAACGTAATTATTTGATTTACTGTAGGATTTTGACCTCCAACCAGATTGTGTTCAGACTAAGATACTTGTATTGAGATGTTTCTGAACCTGTTTTGAATAACATGAACTCAGACCACTGCAACTTGTCTAAAGCTGGAATAGAACTAGAGCAATGTCTAGAAGCATGAATCATCTTCCTCAAGTCTTTCTTTTACCCTGTCGTTCAACCCTATCTGAAATCTGGCTCTTCCATTGCTTTCAGGATGGCCAAGTAACTGTATTTGGTATTCACACTGATCCTAATCTTCCCTTCCATCTGTTCTTTCATTCTTCTTGAAGACTCCCAGTAATTCCATACAGGCTAAATCTCCTTATCTCCAGAAGCCAAGAAAAGTGGCTTCAAGTTATTTGTGGGCTCAGAGGATTTTGGCACCAGTCCCCTCCCTCTCTTTGAGAATGTGGGACTCTTTGTGAGGTCTCTTCATTTTCTTTCATATCTAGCATTCCAATTACATTCCTACTTAAGCAGAGTCCTATTGAAATCTAATTCTTTGTTGCTCTAGATTGGGGGTCAAGAAACTTATTCTGCAAAGAGCCAGATAGTAAATATTTTAGGCTCTGACACAACTATTCAACTCTGCCATGGTAGTAGGAAGGCAGACATAGATAACCTGTAAATGAATGTGTTCCAACAACATTTTATTTAAGGACTGAAATTTGAATTTCATATAATTTGTTCACATTATAAAATATTTTTCTTTGATTTTTCCGACCATTTAAAAATGTAAAAACATTCTCAGCTCACACTCTGCACAAAAATAGTCAGTGGCTTGGATATAGCCAGCAAGCCTGAGTTTGCCAACCTCTGCTCTGGGAGACAGGACGAGACTACTGGGTGGAAACTGTGGGGGAGAGAACTGGCTAAAAAAAAAAAAAAAGTCAGAATCACAGGGAAATGGAACAGATTTCCCAGGAAGTTAGAATTACTCATTTTTCACCGAAGGTATTCAAGCACCACTGGTTAGGGATATCATAGAAGAACTCAAAGTTCTTGTAGAGGCTTGGATTTGATGCTTTCTAAGTCTATATGATTGTGTGTTTATGAGTTTGCTTCCTACACATAGTTATTATTTTCTAACTACTTGCTGTCTTCCTTTTCTTTTTGAAAGTCTGTGTGACTGTCTCCCACTCTTCTCCACATAGCACTTTATGATACTGTATTAATTTGCTCATCAATTTTTGAATGTGCGCACATATAATTTCCCTTCCAGAAATCCAGGAGTTAATGTCAAAAGGGCAAGGTTCATCAGGCAGCTGCTACACTTTTGCCTAGCAACCATCAGAGGCAGCTGGGAATTACCAAGAGGCCTTTGTGGGAAGATGGTCTAACCCAAACATCAGGGCAGAGTAAAGAGCAAATGTAAATACCCTTTATTATTGATCAAAAACGGGTTTGATTATGCCTTACAGAATATCATATACACTTTTACTTTACTAAAAGGAATTTAAATTGCTTCAGGAAATTTCAGCTTCTTTTTGCTCCCCTCCCTCCGACAGTGGTTTGATCCTGCTTCTTAGAAGAGCATTCCTTTTCTGCAAATCCTCCACAGTAGCCTGATCCTGTCTCACAAACTACTAGGCCCTTTGTGTTCTTACTCTTCCTTCTTCTTCCATCTCTACCCCAGAGTGGTTTGAAAAACCTTATGCAAAAGTATACCTCTATACACCTCCGTGATTTGAGCCTGTCTGGAGAGCATCAGCATCTTTCCCCCTCCTGTCTCATGCCAATGATTTGATCCTGCGTCATTGAGCATCAGTTTCTTTTAGCTCCTCCCCCGGGGTCTACAGTGGTTTGATCCTACCTCACAGACTATTAGGTCCTTTCTGATTCCCCCCTCCAGCATCACCACTACAAATGGTATGGTCCTTAGCATCAGGTCCATTTTGTACCCCCCATTGGTCTTCTAAGCAGATTGAAGCTGCTTCATCTCTTTCCCGATTCCGTCTTGATCTCTTCAGTGGCTTATTCTTGCATTAGCAATGTAAAACTGGCTCAAATGTGTTTAAAATGGTCAGAACTTTTTCTTGACCAGTTCAAATTTTTCTCACAAGAGAAAATCAATTCTGACCAGTTCAAATCTATTTTGGCCAGTTTAAACTAATTCTGCCGAGCTGGAGCCTGAGGTCGGTAAACCCAGGAAGATGGCTGAAGACGATGCTGATCTGAGCCAAAGCAAGGAATCAGGTACTTAAACGGAAGTTGAAACTGAGCTGAGGACTAGGAAAGAAAAGAGATCAACTGAGACAGGAAAATAGAGGAGTCAGGGTTGGTTGAGGGGAGGCCCCAAAGAGACTAATTGAACCCAAACCTATTTATTTTAAGAGGTGAGAGGCCATTTTGAGGAGGTAATTCAGGATTTGGGGCTCTGCCTTGGAATGTCTGGTAAGCAGTATGGAAGCTGATACCATCTAGCCGGCCCATGCTAGAGATGAGACAGGATTGTATGTGGCCCCAGTGCTACCTGAAAGCCAGCCCCTAGGGGCATTCTTTGTATTTCAGTGACCTCCTTTCAGGTCACAACTTTTAGAGTTCCAAATCATGAATGACAACCTTTCTGGGTGGTCATGATGCTTTTTGCTGTTTAGAGATGTTATTTTGGTCAAAAGAAGGAACTGTAAATCTTGAAGAAAACAGCTAATTGTAATAGGTAAGACAAGAAGTGAGTGACTCAATTATATTAAGGACTATACCTTGAAGGTTTTTAGAGAGATATATAAGAAAAGGTGGTAGTTTGAAAACAGTGTCCAATTTCTCATTTCTGGGACTGTTTACCTCCTTATTGCTGAAGTAGAAATTGGCTTGTGCTGTCTGGTATTTCTGCCAGGTGGTTGTCTTTCTGTTCTTTGTGGGGACTGCATTGTGAAGGGCAAGGACTGAAAAAAATGAGGATGAAAAACGATGTTTTTATAGACTATAACATTTCTAATTTGTGCAAATTCTCTGCAGTGGGACAGTGGACAGGCCAGATGATTTGATGACGGGTGACAGAATGCTGCAAGACTGAGGGTGGGGCTGGATCTCTGGTTTGGTGCAATATGTCTCAATATCTTCTGCAGATGGATGAGGTTCAATGGCTGCTTAACTGTAAGGTAAAAGAGAAAGGATTACTAGAATGTTGTAGGAACTTAGCTGCCTGGGAAGGAAGCTGATCCTTTTGTGAGAGAATTTGGCTTAGGATCCTTTAATTTGAAAGATGTCTTTCAGGAAGCTGAATTCAGTTAGCCACTGCCAATTTTTTCACAGGGGAGGATGGTGGCCATTTTAGTGAAGACAGTTGAATGGTACTTGCAAATGTTGAGGTAGAATAAAAATAGAAAATTTGGAATCAGATGATTTAGGCTTTGAATCCTGTTTCTGCTATTTGCTATGTGGATGTTGAGCAAGTTATCTAACCTCCCAAAGACTTCTTTTCTTCATTTGTAAAATAAAGTAAATATCATCTGCTCTAAAATAATAAAACCTTAGCGTTTAATACCTTTTTGAGCAAAGTAGCTGCCATTCAACATTTTTGTTTGATTAAACTAGACAGTATGGCAGGGATTATTTTGTGTATGTATAGGGGAAATAATGAGTGATTTAGCTTAATATATAGTTTCTCTTAAAATTTCCAACCATATTGTCCCCAAATGAAGCTGTTGAACTGTTTTGAGGTGCAAAGGAGAAATTGTTCATTGAAGTATTGTATAAACTATAAAGCACAATATAGATGTGAGCAGTTGTTATTTTTATAATAATATGTTGATTATCATTAAAATGACACTCACAAAAGCCACGGCATAAAATGGCTTCCAGTATTGCAGACTCACAGATATCTCTAGTTCCAGATTCCTTTCCTACTTCATCCTGGACCTGTGGCCACCAGAAGCCCTGAGATGTGGTATGCAGCATTACAAACTGTGGTAACCAAAGGTGGGAGATGAAAAATGGGGGAGCGGTCATTTCAGAAATATGGGTGATAGGTGTGGCCCATTGAGTACATCACAAACTGTCCTTTAGCCACAAACATCTTGAAATTATTTTATTACAAGGCAAACCTGGATTACCTCACCTGGATTTGTCACCCTCCTTGAAAACAGCAGGATCAGATAAAGGAGAAACAGAGAGGGCAATGATGTGGACCTTCATGAATGTGGAGGTCCTGATTCTGTCATTCACAAATGAGGGGATGGGAGCCAGGCCAGGCAGCAGAACCCGAGCTTGAAAAATTAAATTTCAATGTATTTTTGACCATAATTTCCCCATTAGGAAGCTGTTTCTTATATTCAGATTTGTGGTTTTGGGAATGTGGCCTTGCTGATATGTCCATTTGACTAATAAATGAGAGTATATGATAATTACAGTGTCCTTATATTGCAGCAAGTCTCATTACAAAGGTTTTTATTTTTATGACATTCTGGTGAACAAGATGGAGCAAATATGGGCTGGAACACTGTTGGATCTTAGTTGGATTCTAAGTTTTTTTTTTTTTTTTTTTAAGTACTACTATTTATTGAGTGCTGTATGTGCCAGGTCGTCCTAAGCACCTTGTATGCATTAATCATTTAATCCTCACAATACCCTTATGAGTTACATGTTATTAGCTCCATCATACAGATGAGGAAATCACTTACAAATGGTGCTAATTATTGATTCTATGTTTCTCTGGCGCCGGAATTCTTAAGAAGTGCGTGTGTGTGTGTGTGTGTGTGTGTGTGTGTGTGTGTGTTGGGGGGGTGATGTTGGGTGAAGGCAATTCTCTGAGGGGTTTATCAGAAATACCTGCATGAGGATCTTTCCAAACCACATACACCTTCCCCACCATTTAAAGTACTCTCCTTTAGAAAACCTGCCTCTCCTTGTGTTATCTCTGATGTCTTGTGAGCTAGTGTGATTGATGTGAATGGGTGGTAGGAATGGCCCTCAATTACGTTATCAAAAGGCTGAGCTTCACTATTTCAAAGAGAGATCCTTGGTGGTAAGCTGTAGGGCTCTGTACCTGGCTCTGTCTTGGTTTCAGCATTTTAATTAATGTTTTGGATGGAGATGTGGAAAAGTATGCTCATCAAATATTAAGAGAACTGGAGTGAGAGGGAAAGTATACATACTGGATGAAAGAACCAAGAATCCAAGGAGAATTTATTAGACTGAAAAAGTGGTTCAAAAACAAAATTAATTTGATAAGAATAAGTGTTACATCTTGCATAATTTTCATAATTTTTTAGAATTAGCAATTCTTCATAATGGTTGTATGTTTCATATGGCTGCCAAAAAGTCAATGGAAACACAGGCTCCATTAATAGAAGTATAGAGTCTAAAATAAAGGAGGTGATTGTTCCACTCTTTTCTGAGTTTGTAGAACCACACCTCAAGTATTGTGCTTAGTTATGGCAGTTATCTTTTAAAGAGGGACAAAGACAAAACAGAGGTTAAGAGAAGCCTGGAGAGCGGAGTGGGGCATAATTGCTGTCTTCCAATATCCGTGGGGGGTCATAAGAAAGATGATTTTATCTGTAAAATGTGACCCCAAAGGACAGAATTAGGACTGTTAGGTGGAAATTACAGCAGAACTGACCGAAGATGAAATGGGTTGTGTTGGAAGGAAATGAATTCCCTATCATAAGAAACATTTAAGCAAAAGCTGGCTCACTACTTACTAGGGATTTAAGTTTTGCTGCAAATATCAAATGCAACCTTAATTGCTATAGTTCAATGGACTGAGAGAATTTCCATGAGCATTTATTGAGTGTTCTTTGCTTGATGGAGTGGGTAGTGATCAGAAAGGAGAGGAATAAGGTAAACCCTGATAATAACTAATGAATCCAAGGAAGCCCTGGGGCTAGCAGGTGTGGCCCAGCCAAGGATGACAATGAAGGAAAAGAAAAATTACTAAGCACCTAGGGTATGCCTGGTGCTTTTACACACATTATTTCTTATTTTTTCACAACAATCAGGTAAATTATGCATTGCTAGCATTTCCTTTACAGATAAGAAAATATAGGCTCAGAGAGGTTAAGTGACCTGCCCAAGGTCATGCAGCTAGTAAATGACTTTGGGGAAGCACATCAGAACCCTATGTAAGGAAAAATGTTATAGAATTTCTAATTTTTACCTGATCACTTCTCCAGTTGAGTAAAGAGCTGGTATTGCCAGAGGCAAATCAAGACTGTGTGGACAAGTGCGTCATGCTGGGCTGGGTGCCTGGAGTAGATGAGAATATCATGAAGATATATGATCAGTCTCTAGTCCAGCAGGTCCTGGAGGATGGTGTTGGAAGGCAGCTGAACTATTACACAACCTAAATGGCATGACTGTTTATTCATAATGTCTGTACCTTATACGGAATGCTGTCTTCCATAGACTCTCTCAATGGCACAGCTGTAAGAGGATGTAAAGCTCTTCAGAGTACAGACAGTCTTATCTATTTTGAAGAATATAAAGCTATGATCCAGAGATGGGAAGGGACTTTTCCAAATTTTTCCACTTAATAATTTCTCCCCTGATATGGCCAGGGGTTTATTTTCGAAAACATAATCTAGCAAATTTAGGATTAGAGCTTCTTAGGATAGATTTATTTTTCAGGAAGGAAAAACTCCCCTGTGAAACTTGCTACTTTGTTTCAGAGCTACAAAATAGATATATAATGTTACAGTTTGTTTTTCCCACTAATATAGAATCAGTATGACAAAAATAAAAATATCATAAACTTTAGAGTCAGACAGATTGGGTTTAAGTTATTTACTTGAACCCATAGGAAATTGTTTAATTTCTTTGATCCTCAGATTTATTATCTGTGGAAATAGGAATAATAATAGTTTGATCAAAGCCATGCAGAGTTTCAGGTGCTTGTAAAGAAAATCCATGTGGAGAGATTTAAGAAAGCTCAAGCTCCGGAGAATGACCCAGTTTGGAAGTATAGTTTTGAGAGTCAACAGCCAAGGGGAAGCTATATAAAGCCACAAGCATGGATGGCATTGCCTAGGTAGAGGGCTTTCTTCCATATGACAGCTCTTCAGCTATTTTTTTTTTTTAGGGATGCCCCCATGGCATATGGAAGTTCCTAGGCTAGGGGTCAAATCGGAGCTGTAGCTGCTGGCCTACATCACAGCCACAGCAACGTGAGATCAAAACTGCGTCTGCACACCACATCTCACAGCAACACCAGATCCTTAACCCACTGAGGGAGGCCGGGGATCGAACCTACATCCTCATGTATGGAGGATGGATTTGTTACTACTGAGCCACGATGGGAACTCCCCAAATTTTTTATTGTAGTTGATATACAATGTTCTGTCAATTTCTGCTACATAGCAGAGTGATCCAGTTATATATATATTATACACACATTATATATATATTATATATAATATATATATACACATTCTTTTTCTATTATCCTCCACCATGTTCCATCACACGTGATTAGATATAGTTCCTCATGCTATACAGCAGGACCTCAATGTTATCTACTCCAAATGAAAAAGTTTGCGTCTACTAACCCCCAACTCCCAGTCCATCCTACTCCCTTCCCTTTCCCTTTAGCAATCACAAGTCTGTTCTTCAAGTCCATGAGTTTGTTTATGTTCTGCAGATAGGTTCATTTGTTCTATATATTAGATTCCAGATATGTGATATCAAATGGCATTTGTCTTTCTCATTCTGACTTACTTCACATAGTATGAGAATCTAGTTGCATCCATGTTGCTGCAAATAGCATTATTGTTCTTTGTTATGACTGAGTAGTATTCCATTGTGTATATATAGCATATCTTCTTAATCCGTTCACCTGTCAATGAATATTGAGGTTGATTCCATGTCTTGGCTATTGTGAATAGTACTGCAATGAACAAAGGGGTGCATGTATCTCTTTGAATGAAAATTTTCTCTGGATGTATGCCCAGGAATGGGATTGCTGGGTCATATGGCAGTTCTATATTTGGTTTTCTGAGGTACATCCACACTGTTTTCCGTAGTGCTTGTACTAATTTATCTTACCATGAACAGTGCAGGAGGGATCCCATTTCTCCACACCCTCTCCAGTATTTGTAATTTGTAGACTTATTAATGATGGCCATTCTGACTAGTTTGAGATGATACCTCATTGCAGTTTTTATTTCCATTTCTCTAATAATTAATGATGCTGAGTATTTTTTCATGTGCCTGTTGGTCATTGTATATCTTTTTTTGGAGAAATATTAATTTCAGGTTTTCTGCCCAATTTTCAATAGGTTGTTTTTTTTGGCTGTTGAGTTGTATGAGTTATTCTGTTTTTGTGTATTTGGGAGATTAAGCCCTTATTGGTTGCATTGTTTGCAACGATTTTCTCCCATTCTGCAGGTTGTCTTTTTTTTTATGGTTTCCTTTGCTGTGCAAAAGCTTGTCAGTTTGATTAGGTCCCATTGGTTTATTTTTTGCTTTTATTTCTGTTGCTTTGGGAGACTGATCTAAGAAAACATGTGTAAGTGTGATATCAGAGAATGTATAGCCTATGTTCTCTTCTAGGAGTTTGATGGTGTC
>PVHT020000026.1:4307459-4343285 GCA_004024745.2 Catagonus wagneri
TCCTCTCAGGAATGCTAGTCCTTTCCTGATTCCTCTTCTCTCTCACACTGTCTTTTTTTCTTTTGTTCTACCCAGTTATGTCAAGACTTTCTTGCCCTTTTTGGAGGTTTAAGTTCTTCTGCCAGCATTCAGTAGATGTTCCATGTGAGTCGTTTTACATGTAGATGTGGTTTTTTGATGTGTTTGTGGGGGAAGGTGAATGAGACGTCTTACTCCTCTGCCATGTTGAGTCTCCTCAGAAATTCAACTTTTAAGAATGTTTCTTGGGAAACAGAGATTCAGATAAGGATTTATGCACCTTATGTGTAACATTTTCTATAAAAACGTGAATGGAAATGCCCAAGAATAGGGGAAAGTATGTATTTATTATGGTAGGAATTCAGACAGAAGATTTATAAAACTACTAAAATATTTTTATTTATATATTTATTTATTTTGTCTTTTTGCCTTTTTTATGTAGAGCCGCACCCGTGGCACATGGGGGTTCCCAGGCTAGGGGTCTCACAGGAGCTGTAGCCGCCGGCCTTCGCCACAGCCACAGCAACGCGGGATCTGAGCCGCGTCTGCAACCTACACCACAGCTCACGGCAACGCCGGATCCTTAACCCACTGAGCAAGGCCAGGGATCGAACCCACAACCTCATGGTTCTTAGTCGAATTCGTTAACCACTGAGCCATGAAGGGAACTCCCTACTAAAATGTTTTTAAAGAAAAGTTAATTGAATGGGAAAATGTTCATGATTTAATTGATATAAAGTAGACTATGAACTATATGACAAAGTTAAATTATACTACAGTTATATATACAAAAGTTAAATCAACCTGAAAATAAATTTGAGTACAGCGTATTTTATTGTATTGTATCTTTAATATTTAACCAGGAGCTAGAGGTGGAGGCGATCACCTCTGCCTGGTAACCATCATTTCAACCTTATTCAGTTGGGTATATTCTAGGAGGTGGGTCAATAGGTTTTGTCAGAACAAGGAACTGGGAATGCTTGAGCTGGACTAGACCAGGGGAAAACAGAAGTTGGGCTCCCTCCTCCTCTCTTGCCCTTATCCCTCCCCATTTTCTCCCTCCTTTCCTTTCTTTCCCTCTCCTCCACTCCCTACCCCTTGCCCTTGCCCTCTCCTCTCCTCTTTCTCTAATTTCCTGTCTCTCTTCTCCCTCTTCTACCTCCCTTTCTCCCTATTTCCCTCCCACCACCATTGGTAGTACAGGTAACAGAAAGATTCACTCATATTTGGGTGAAGAAGTGATGTTGGCAGGACCTTGGAAGGCTTCAAGAAGAAGGTGACATTTGAACTGAGTAATGAAGTATATGTAGGATTTTTCTAGGTGGAAAATGAAAGGCACGTCTTGACCATATTAGCTTTTAAATGTCAAAGGTGCTATTCTAGACTCTAAAAGCAATGCCTTTGAGAGGCACTCAGAACAATTTCCTTCGGTACATTGCATCTAGAATGTTCTAGGCTTTTCCTCGGAGTCCAGGTAAGTTGTCATATTCTGATGCCCTGATCTTGGGATCAATAGAGGATGGACACAGAAAAAAATTCAAGAATTCTACATCATTTTGATGAATAAGTTATGTAATGTGGAGAATGGATTAAGGGTAAAGGAGATTTGAGGGCAAGAAAGAGAAAGGAAGAAATGTTTGTTGAGAAAAGAAATTTGTTGTGGTATTATAGCTCTTATTTAATTTTACTAAGTATACTTAACAACTGCATCAAGTAGGCAATTATTCCAATTTTGCGGAAGACATGTAATGAAAGCCCAAATGAGGGTGGGATAGTGGAGGTGGTGAGGAGTGAATGTATGTAATTTACATTTTGGAGCTAAAATGGATGTAGCAATAGCAAGGGTGGAGGGATTATGAATCAGATGAACTTTAATGTACAGCTAATCATTGGGACTCAGCTTACTTCACAGAGTTATAACAAAGTAAGATGAAATAGGGCTGTGGCAATGCTCTGTAAATTAAAGACCACTGCACCAGTGGGAGATGCTTAGAAGCTTTGAGCTTCAGCAACTTGGAGGGATGAAAAACCTATTAATGGAGGTGGGAAGAAGAGTATATTGAAGGGAAAATGATATCCCTTAGCTCTTCAAAACCTCCTCCTGTGTTTGTCAGTTCATTCTTCTCATGAAACTTCCTATTATTTTCTACTATTATATATAGAGACTCAATCTATGTAAATATCTGTAAATGCATAGACTATCTCTGGAATGATACATTAGAAACTTTTTAACAGTGATTGCCTCCAGAGAGGGGAACTGGGTGGGACTGGAAAGAACCCTTGCTTTTCAGACTGTACCCTTTGTACCTTTTGAACTGTGTATCATGACGTGTTACTTGCTTAAAGGAGACTTATAAAACAGACTAAAAAAATTAGGAAAACCTCATACCCCCCCAATATATTTACATCTCCTGTACTTTAATCTCAGAGTTTCCCCAGTGTTCTATGTCCTTACTTGTTCATGAAGCTTTTCCCTTACCAACTTAACCTATATCTTATAATTTCTGACCATTTGATGTCAAAACCAATGGGAAAAAGGAAATTTGAGCTAGCAAGTGTAGACTATTCTTGCAAAAGATTAGTGGGGAAAGGAAAGGTATTAGGTGAACTGGGACCTTTGGGTCAATAGAGGGCTTCTAATTTAGGTATGTCCTTATTTGTGGACAGGAGAGGCTGTCCAAAAAGACATTTATAGGTGGAGGTGAAGAAACCTGGAAAGAAGGGAAGAGAAGGAAAGACAAAGGAATGGGAGTGGTTATAAACAGAGAGTAGCTTACCAAAAGTGTAAGTAATATTTGAGATGAAATTGCAAATGAATATGTTTATAGAGAACAAATTGTTTAGAAATAGCTTTTAAAAACCCCAAAAACCTTCTGTAAGGAACCAGATGCCAGACCAGGCCCCTCTGTGCCCATTTACAATAGTAGCTCTTGCATCTGCTCAGATCTACCAGCCTACAACAAAGGCTAAAGAATTGTTATGAGTAAGGCACAGAACGGGTTTTGTGGCTTACTTAAATGTGTTGACCTAACAGTCACGAAGGGGAGAACATTTCTTTGAGAATAAGTATGTTTGAATATGATTTTAGTGATGGATTACAGGGGTCCAAGTGTTGTGGATTCTAGCAGAGCCGCTACAGTGCTTGGTTCCTAGTAGGTGTTCAGTAAGTGTTTGTGACATAATTCGTTTATTGAGCACCTCCTATCAATCAAGCACTGTGCTAGGTTCTGGGACCACACAAATAAGAGAGAGAAAGTCCTACTTTTCAAGGTGCTTCGGTTTAATGATGGTCATAATAGGTGATATGTTTCATGAGAGAGGTACTAACAAGGGTGGAAAGAAACCTACCCCTGAAACTGAACCAGATTATAATGTGTTGAGGGGTGAGGATGGGAGATGGGAAGGGGAAGCAAAGGCAGTGAATGTAGACTGTTCTTTCAAGAAGCTTGGTTAGAAAGAGAAGGAAAGAAGATAGCAAATAGAGAGTGGCAGGAACTGTTTCTTAAAGCATGAGAAGTCTGAACTTACTGTTGTGCAGAGGAGAAAGAACCATCAGAGAGGGAAGGGGGTGAAGATTCATAAGTAAGAGTAATGGTTGATGGGAAGAGAGTTCTGAGGGAATAGGAAGGGATGGGAGAGAAAACTGGCAGGGAATTCTTAGAAATTTTGTTGTATAGCATTGAGATCTTCCTTAATCAGGAAACCATGAATTTTCGTGTGGTACCAGGTCAAAATGTGGTGAGTTAAGAATATGGTAAAGATAGTGGTTGAAATAATGGACTGTAGGGCCCAGGCCAATCATGAAAGAAAATTAGGCTGGAGGAGACTCATAAATTGGGATAAAAAAAAAGATATCAAAGAATAGTAGTAGGAAGAATGAGGAATAAAAACCCTTAAATGGGAAAAAAGTAGCCAGAGAGTTCGATATGTGAAAATTTAAGGTACTAGAAGTGAAACAGAAATGAGTGATTACAAGTTCCTGGATGTGGCCGTGTGTGTGGGCAACTGAAGTGCAGGGAAAGTGTCTGGAGTTGAGCCAAGAAAGTAGTACTCTATGGTTTATCTTCATGGATGTTAAAGTCCCTCCATAATGGCACAAAGACTTGCATCAGAAGCCAAAAATTCAATTTATGTTTGTGACAAACCAGGAAGTAGGCAGTTGCCAGTGATGAGACTCGCTGGTGGGAGAAAGCTAGTATCTGAATTGTCATTTACTTACCCTTTCAAAGAGGTAAGTTAGAGAAGAGTTACTGGGTATCTATGAGTAGGCTTCAACTCCTCAAAGGACTTCTAAGGTAATGAGATGGCAGACTCAGGCTGCAGAGGATGTTTGACCTGTGAGTGCTCAGTCTAGCCTGTTCCAGTACCAGCAGCTTCATAAAGGCCAGTGGGGTAACACAGTGCAATGTCTGTGGCTAGCCAGTAATATGTAGCTCCTCAGAAGCAGTGAGAGGTGTAGGGGTGAGGAGAAACTGAATCACACAAAGAAGATGAAAACAATATGTTCTAGGCTGAGTAATTCCCCAGAATGTGTGGTGAGTTGTCGGTCTGTCCATGCATTTCCATGGTCTTTGTAAGAACAGCAGTGAGTAATACATATGAAACAGTTTATCTCATTGATGCCTTGAGAGGAATGTTAGGCAGTGAGGCTGTTTTCCTTTTGTCCAGGAGACTTTTTGAGGTACGACTTTGGTTACAAATTGGCTTTACAGTTTAGATACTTGTGGGGGAGGTATCCCAGAGGAAGTGTAGTAGTAGGTAGAGGCTCCCCATTTTGGAGGTACCTGTGAGGAAAACCTGGAAAAATAGGAAATAGGTTCAAGAGCCCCAGCCTGTCCTCTCTCAGTAACAATAACCAAGAACAATAAAAATGATAATGATAGCAGCTAACACTTATATTGCACTTACTCTATGCCAGGCACTGTTTTAAACACTTTATGCATACTAATTTTTTCAGGACTTACAACAATCCTGTAAGATCGGTACTAATAGTCCCATTTTCTTAAGGGAACTACACATTGTTTTCTCAGTATTTATATTTATTTATCCCTACTTGTCACTGTACCCCTATTGTGGTAGCTTGGGTCCTGGGTATGTGTTGAGGTAGAGACTGTTGCCTGTCTGAATCTTTGGAGATTGTTTTGGGTACATGGGAATCACGTGTTGCTCTGAATCGAACTTGACAGAAACCTTCACAGAGCTTTTTATAACATACAAAAATTATATATTATTGTATATAATTAGATATATATGTTTGCAAATATATAGATTATCTCTGGAAGATAACATAAGGACTTTTAAATGTTTCCTCTAGTGAGTCTAACTGTGCTTATTTATCATGGGCATGGATTACTTTTTCAAAACTGAGAAAAAGAAAAAAATAAGCAAAAAACTCAAATGGATAGTAAAAGAGAATAACTCTCCAAATATTCTTTCTAAATATTCCATTTCTGCATATTTTCATTTACCCCTAAATAATAGTGTAATAGAGCTACACATACGACAGGGTTTAGCATAGGGGAAGGAAACATAGCAGGTGAGGAGCTTGCTGCTGTAATTTTTGCCATTTGTTTTTCCCTTGGAGGGCCTACTGTATCCTATAACATTCTAAATAGATTCACAACAAACCTCAAAGTATACATTCTATATTTTATATTATGAAAAGAGTAAAGTGTTACACTTGCCACCATACATATACCTTTGAATGGGGGTTGTAACTTGGTCTGAGGTCTGCTGGGTGTTTGCTTTGAGAGAAACATTCTATTTCAATTAGCCTGAGGGACCTAAACTAAAGAAAATTTCATATAGATGTCTGGCCATTCAAAAGAATTTTCTGAACCTTTAAACTCATAGCAAATTCTTTAAAAATATTAGACTTCAACACACTCTTGCCCCATATACTGGCCTAGTGCCCCTTCATTTTAATGGAAATGTGTCCTTTCATTTTTCTCAGTGCCATTTTCTCTCTTCCCTTCAAGGTCATATAACAGGTCCCCCCAAAATGAAAATCTTTTCCTGGTTTAACTCTCCTATATAACCCAGAACCTTTTTCTTCTCAGTCCAACTCCCCACCATCATTTCTAATTATTGAGGGACTATTATTATAAAGTTTCAGGATGAATTAAAAGATCTTTAAAGTTACTTCCTGCTTTACAAGTCTTTAGTTCACTTGAAGCAAGTATTTCACATACCAAAGAGCAACCTTTCCTCTTGGTCCTCCTTCTCTACCTTCCTTAGGATTTTTTAAAATTCTATTTTATTTTTATTACAGTATAGTTGATTTACAGAGTTGTTTCAATTTCTGCTGTACAGCATAGTGACCCAGTCATTCATATATATATATATATATATATATATTCTTTTTCTCATACTATCTTCCATCATGTTCTATCCTAAGAGATTGGACATAGTTCCCCATGCTATACAGTAGGACCTCATTGCTTATCCATTATAAATGTAATAGTTTGCATCTACCCACCCCAAACTCCCCATCTATCCCACTCCCCCCACCCCCCGGCAACCACAAATCTGTTCTCTATGTCCATGAGTCTTTATCTACCTTCCTTAGCATTTATGGTATCAGAGATTGAATGTATTTCTTTTTTCCAGGGGCAGCTCAGGGAATTCACATTGCTTAAACCAAAGAAATGGATTGTATTGTTAATGGTGAAATATCTGATCCTACAGAGGCTGATGTTTGGGTGAAGGCCTTCCTAGTGTCTCTCACATCCATTTACCTTTGTAAACTATAATTTTTCTCCCGACCTTAGGTAAAGGAAAGGACCGAAAAAACAGGAAGTTCATCATTCTTGTAAAGCTTCTCTTGATATTCCCCCTCTCCACATCCCAATATTACCTTTGCCCTTTGAGGTTACCTCCCAGAGTTAACTTGCTTATTCTGGTCACTATGTAGATTACAGCCAACACATGGGCCATTTAAAGCCACTGTGTTCTTGAACTAGTGGGTTCTTCCTGCTCCAGGTCTTGGGTTGAAGTCTTCATTTAATGCATTTGCGTCCCCCCCCCCCAAAAAAAACTAGTTGTGGCTGACCTCAGAGTAACTTTGAGAATTCTGAGAAAATCAAACCCTTATGCTTTGCCCTAAGGCAAAACCCTGTCCCTCTTGTTACATTAAGTTCCTGATTTCCATTAATCACTTTTTTTCTGATGAAAATTAGTACCATATTTAAGGAAGATGAAGTCACATGGTCTCAAGTCCCAATGCTAATATCAGACCTTGGCTGATGTATAATGGAAACCAAAAGACAGGAAGAGCAACTCTCTGACACTGTAGAGTAGATCTCTACTAGTCAGCAAACTGCTCCAGGCCAGAGCCTTAGAACTGGTATAGCATTTCAAATCAGGCTTGGTTGGAAGGGATCTCTTGCTTGGGAGGATGTGACAAGTGTTTAATGAAATTGTCTCTGGATTCTCTTATAAGCAAATGGTATGATAATGAAAGGGAATAGTAGAAGGCTATGGCAGGAACTAGAATAATGTTCTCTCCTCTCCCTCGCTCTAAAAGTGAACCAGTTTTGTCCTAGCTCACAAAGTCTGCTTAGCCCCTGTTGTTAGGAACTGCAAAAGCCCTTAGTCGTGCCATCACACGGAGGCTCTAGAGTTCATCTAATTCACCCCATTCTTTTCTCCCTCACCCCTAGCCCTCGTTCAGGATTATGCTTGTTAAACTCTTAGCAGCTAAACTTGTCAGGACTTGTCAGGAAAGACTCTAGGATTATTATTTCCATTTCTACCAAGGGAAACTGGAATGCAAAAAAAAAAAAAGCAAGGGAATTTGGGAACCCAGCTTCACCTGCTAGCCTGACTGCACAGGTGGTTAGACTTGGAATGTGAACTTCTCAGAAAACATACCTAGAGAGGGAGCAAGCAGCTAAAATGAGACAGTAAAGACAGAATGGGTACTTCAAATAGGCTGCCCAATTCTTGGTCCTGAGTTGTGAAGCTTCCAGTTTCTTCCTAGTGCCTTCTATCTATGTGAATATCTTTCTTTCTTCTTCCTTCCTTCCTCCCTCCCTCCTTTCTTTCTCTCTCTCTCTCTTTCTTTCTTGGCTTTTTAGGACTGCACCCATGGCATATGGAAATTCCCAGGCTAGGGGTCAAATTTAAGCTACAGCTGCTGGCCTACAACACAGCCACAGCACTGTGGGATCTGAGCTGCATCGGTGACACAGCTCATAGTAATGCTAGATCCTTAACCCACTGAGCAGGGCCAGGGATTGAACCCTCATCCTCGTGAATACTACTTGGGTTCATTACCACTGAGCCATGATGGGAACTCCCAGTGAATATCTCATTTCTGACAAGGCCTTTCTCCCCAAGTTCCTTAGGCTCCCACTCACTTTTTACTTCTTATTCCCAATAGCACCCTGAGTTTGGAGACAGAGAGTTTAGGAATATGTGCATGCACATATACACATTGTCCTGATGCTAGGAGCTAGGAGGTCCTGGAGAAGGACTTTGTAGAGTACTTCTCCTCTAGTCACAGCTAGCCAAAGTGATTTTATTGTGGATGCTTCTATATAAGAAAGGCATTAAATATATGATTACTGCTTTGGCCTTCCAGCCATTCTTCAGTTTAATGACTATGACTTTTGGAAGAATAGAGTTTTCAAGGAAGTTATCAGAACCTCAGGAGTTACCACACAGTGTCCTCTGGTCATTCCTGTGAGAGAGTACAGAGCTTTACAGGGTATATAAAACCCAGTAGATGACAAAAGATACTGGCAATGAAACAGAGAGGTAGAAGGGAAGCCATATTCTTTTTGCATCTTTACATTGTTTTACTAGTTACAATAAATTCCTCATCATGTAGTATGTATTTAAATTTTTAATAAAGTAAATATTATGTTAAAAAGGCAAAAATAATGTTGAAAAAGGAGATTATTTTGAAATCATAAGTGTAAGAGAAAAAAGAAAAAAGGAGCAAAGGAGAAAATATTAAAATCTATCAAGAGAGAAAAGAGGGGAGGGAAAATAGGAGAAGAAGGAAAATAGAAATGGAAAGGAAACTGAAGCAAATGTAACAGAAAAAAGAGGAGAAAGTAATTTTAAATGTTAAGTGAAAAAAGTGAAAAGGGAGCCTGTCAAAGGAACACAGGAACAAACCTGAAAAAACTCCAATGGCCAAAGCTGGAATAATTGGAGCAACCCAATAAATAAAGTGATAAAAAATAATTTATTTGGGTATCTGTCCCCCATCCAGGAGATGGGGTTTAATCTCTCCCATTCTGAGTGGGGATGAGGCTTAAAGACTTCATTCCAAAAAGTACACGATGAGAAGGGTGAACAAGTAACTTTACAGTGGAGAATTTGGTAAACATACCTCATCCAGGTGATAAAGGTTAACTTCAGTAGTCATAAGTTATGTTGATAGTATGTGCCCTTTTTTATGTAATGAAAAAAGCACTTTACTTCTGTGGTTTTGCTACCTAAAGCAAATTAATCATGAGAAAACCACTGAAAAAAATCTCAGCTAAGGAGTATTCTATGAAATACCTGACCAGTACATCAAAACCATCAAGATCATTAAAAAAAAAAAAACAGTCTGGGACACTGTCAGAGCCAAGAGGAATTCAGGAAGACATGACAACTAAATGTAATATGGTATCTTGAATGAGACGCTGGAATAGAAAAATGACATTAGTTAAAAACTAAGGAAATTTGGATAAAGTGTGGATATAATAACATATTAGAATTAGTTCATTGATTGTAACAAATGTACCATACTAATGAAAAATGTTAATACTGGGAAAACTGGGTGTTGAGTATATGGGAACTGTTTGTACTATCTTTGCAAGTTTTCTATGAATCTAAAATTATTCCAAAGTTAAAATATTACTAAAATGTTAAAAGAAGATGAGAAAAAAGTGAAAAATAAAAAAGAGAAGATAATATTTTTTAAGTAGAAACAATATAGGACAAAGGAAGACCTTTTTTAAAAAAAGAAAAACCCTAAATTTTAAGAAGTCAAAAAACACTTCAAAAAACCCTAAAACAAAAATAAAAATATAATAAAACCCAAAACTCAAAGAAAGAAAAAAAAAGGCATGGAAAAGAAAAATACAAAAAAGAGAAAAACAAACAAAAAGAAAACCTGGAAAAGAAAAAAAACCCAAACAAAAAAAGAAGCAAATAAACCAAACACAGAGAACTCCCATAAAACATAAAACAAAGAAAAAAGAAAAAACCCCAAACACAAAAAACTAAAATCACCCCCAAACCAAAAAGGAAATTGCCCAAAAATGCAACAAAAAAAGGAAAAGCAGTGGGAAAAAGAAGGAAAGGAAAGGGGATAACATCAGTAGCAGCATTAAAAACACAAAGAGAAAATATCCAAACACTAGAAAGGATAAAAAGAAAAAAAATTTGCAAAGGATAAAAGGCACAAAAGAAAGAAAAACAAACTCACAAACTATTAGAGAAATGCAAGTTAAAACTACAACGCAGTATCACCTTACACCAGTCAGAATGGCTATCATCAAACAATAAATGCTGGAGAGGGTGTAGAGAAAAGGCAGTCCTGCTACACTGTTGGTGGGAATTTAAATTGGTGCAGCCACTATGGAGAACAGTATGGAGATTCCTCAGAAAACTGAATTTAGAACTATCATATAATCCAATAGCCCCACTCCTGGACATCTATCTGGAGGAAATTATAATTCAAAAAATACGTGCACCCCAATATTCACTGCAGCACTATTCACAATAGCCAAGATATGGAGGCAACCTAAATATTCATTGACAGAGGATTGGATCAAGAGGATGTGAGATATATATATACATGTATTACTCAGCCATAAAAAGAATGAAATAATGGCATTTGCAGCAACATGGATGGACCTAGAGATTATCACACTAAGTGAAGTAAGTCAGACAGAAGAAAGACAAATATCAAATGATATCACTTATATGTGGATTCTAATAAAATGATACAAAAAAGGTTATTTATAAAACATAAACAAGCTCATCAATTTCAAAATAAAAAATTTATGGTTACCATAAGTGAAACTGTGGAGGAGGGTATAAATTAGGAGGTTGTGATTAACATATACACTACTGTATATAGAGTAGATAGATAAGTAACAAGGGCTTACTGTATACCACAGGGAACTCTACTCAATATTCTGTAATAACCTACATGGGAAAAAAGAATGGATATATGCATATGTATAGCTGATTCACTTTGCTGTACACCTGAAACTAATACAGCATTGTAAGTCACCTATACTCCAGTAAAAAAAGTTTTTTTCTTTTTAGGGCTGCACCTGCAGCATATAGAGGTACCTATGCTAGGGGTTGAACTGAAGCTACAGCTGCTGGCCTATGCCACAGCCACAGCAACGTGGGATCCAAGCCACATCTGCAACCTACACCACAGCTCACAACAATGCTGGATCCTTAACCCACTGAGTGAGGTTAGGGATTAAACCCACATCCTCATGGATACTAGTCAGACTTGTTACCGCTGAACCACAACAGGAACTCTCCCAATAAGATTTATGAAAATAAAAATTAAAAAAATAAAACAAAAACAAAAACTCGAAGGAAAGGGAAAAACCCAATAACTTTTAAAAAAAATTTGGGAGATATAAAAAGTGATTTTCTTTCTGCGGGTAGGTGTGTGAAGTGGGAGAAGTACACACAAAATGCAGCTGTCCACGTGCACTTTGAGAGCTTGTTGAAGGAATGAAAAGGGCATGTTATTGTAACACAGGCAGACAGGCATTTAAGTGAGTAGTTACCACCATATTAACTTTTTTTCCTATGTGAGTCTGGGAAGCTGACTTTTACCCAACGCCCCTGAGCCTTGTTTTACTTTACCAGAATCTCAGAGATGAATATTTATTGATGGGCCTGGTCTGAGACCTGTATTGGGGTACGCTTGCCCAAAAAGGCAGATTCTGTCTGGGCCACAGCTAAGTGACCACTGCGTAGCTTTTTCCTAGCTCTGTGCTGAGTCAGGGCCCTGGAAGTTATTAGCCAGCAACCCAACCAGTCTTTGCCATCTGCTTTAAAAAATGTGATTCCTGCCCACTTACATAGTGATGCAGAAATGGGGATTGTCCCAAACATCCAGAATTCCAAATAGCAGCATCCCAAACAGTGACTGTTTCAAATAGCAGGAATGTCAAAGACATTTGGGTTTGATATTTGACATGAGGTATTTTTGTTCTACATTTAAAGTCATTTTGTTTAAGTCGATGTTAAAGTCTGGATTGCCAGAGTGGGTCTTGATTGTAATGTTGGAAGGTGATGTCTGGGATGAGCACAACCTAGATAATGAATGTTATGTCATTTCAACGTAGATCACTGAAAATTTGATAATGATGGTGATGATAATGATGCTTGGGTGTGCACTCTGATACACTGGTTTACTCCTCTGGCCTTTATGTGGCTAGAAGTGATAGCAGCAGGTGGCTACAGTGATAGGACTGGTGCGGCAAATATCTCCCACAAATCACATCAGTGAGGAGCTAGGAGAAAGAGGTCTTTATATTCCCCATAATCTTTTTAATTTCTCTGAGTCCTGGAGCCTGGTGCTTCTTGTGCCTACAGTTAGAATGCTGATGTTGGGGATTTTGAGGACAGATAGCCCATATCACAGTGTCATTGGCCAGCTGATAGGTTATATCTAGAAACTCAGTTAAGATGCACACAATATGGACTAGAGGAAGGATTATGAGATCTAAAATGAAGTTCTAGGATTTATTCCTGGCTCAATCCCATATGAACCAGTTCTCTCGGGCAAGTTACTTAACTTATTTCTGCTTCTTCTATACTGTGTTCCTACCTCACAGAAATTGAGTATTTGTGCCTTTTTTCCTTATGATGAAAATTTGAATTAAGCCACAAATTAAAAATATAAATACACAGTAGAAGAGCTATTGACTATTAAATCAGGGTGTTATGCTAACTTGAAGGTACCATAACAAAAACAACAAAAAAGATGACAAATGCATCAAAAAAGGATAACGAATCAATGGATCATAAACCAGTTTGTTTGTCCATGTACAGCTGTGTGCATCTTTCCTTTTCTAGTCTTCCACCTCACATTCCAGCCAAACTGGTCTCTTTCTGACACCTTGTTCATGACACTTCAGTGGCATATTCAGTAGGTACAAAACCTCTTAGGGGCAGAAGAGACTTTGGGTTGAGTGGTGATATTCTGCCTACCAACAAAGGATTGGACTAGACTAGTGGTGGAAGACTTAGGGTTTTCACATACCAAATATTTTCCCCCCAAAATGTTAAGCCTTCACATAGGGCTGCCAGTTTATTGTTTTGCTAATTAAGGACATTGTAAAGAAACAGCTAGTCTCTGTGGTTACCATCATCTCATAAAAAAGGGATATTTTAACGTCCAAAAAGTAGAATGGATATAATCTCAAAATTAGAGACAGTTTTAAAAATATAACTTTATAAAACAATCACTATATAATCCTTATTTTTCTCATTTTTTCCCTTGGCCAATGAAATGTTCAGTAAGAACTGGTATTTATGAACTGTCCTACTAGATCTGGGTTCTAGTCTTGACCTTGCCACTAATTTATTGTGTGACATTTGGCCAAGTTTCTTCTTCATTTTCCTCAGTTTCCTTATCCCTAGGGTGGGGAAAATTAGATGACAATCAAGTTCCTTTTAAATTTAATTTTAGGATACTGTACTTGTAGAAGTTCTTTCTAGTCTTTGGAATGTGAGTTTGTGCTGGAAAAAAAAAGGACTGATGATTACAGAATCCCAAATCAAGTAGCAAGCAAGTCACATTCCTGGCATGCATATAACAGAACATTTGTACCAGCCATGATGCCAGACACCGGGACCTTTCCCTTTTAGTTTTTTTACCTTTTGGAATGAAGAAGTTTATTTCTTTGAAATAAAATTGTTTTTTCTCTAACATTACCTACAATCACTGCATTTTCCTGTTTTGCTTCACTTTTACCCCAATTAATAAAACTTAAAACTTCCAGGCCCTCCTTTGTTGTGTGTGTCTGTTTGGAGTTGGTTGCTACATAAAGATTTTTACCTCTTGTCTCTTTCTTCTCTATTCTTCCACTGTCTTCTAATGTGTACTGTCCTTGAATCCTTTCCTATTTATTTTTCTTTCCTTTTTCCCTTTATACTGAAAACATGACCTCAGCTGTTGGCATCGTTCATAAATGGCATTATCTGAATTCTTGGCAAAATCCCAATTGGGGAATATTGGGCTTTAGTTGGTTCTAGGTAGCTGGAGGAAATATAAAATTAATTAGCAACATAATTTTGGGCTTTACCTGCCTTGTAAAAGTGCACTAGTGTTTGTACTAGAAAGCACTTTCTGGCCAAAATCCTACTCTGCTGTTTTCAGAAGACTTGGATTTTAAATGCAACATTTTGAACAAAGTGGTCATTTTATTGGCAAACCCCGGCTTCACTAGTCCTGGGCAAGAAATGCAAGAGCAAATTTAAGACTTCAAGGCTACTGTCTTGGAGTTTAAGGAGAGTTCAGTCTGTACTTGTCTTAAGAGACCCTAGGTCTCCAAATATAAAGTTCTGTTTCCTTGCCCCTACTGACTCTAGTCCTTCTCTTTATAGATTTTCTTGGCATCTGTTTGTGTGACACCTGAAGAGTGGGTCACTGAAAAAAAAAACATAATACTCAAGAGGCAGCCCAAGTTATAGTGATTTCTTTTTATCAAATTTATTTAAAAATAAGCCAAAATAATATAATCCAAAATTCAGTTTGGATTCAGTTTTTCCAGTTGTTCAGTCTTGAGAGTGATACATTGTTTTGTCTCTGGGAAAGTCTGAGCAGAGGCCATTTGCCTGTGATCTACAGCCCACCCCACCCCCTGCCCACCTTCCCACTCCAGCCTTCTTCATTGCCCTAGAGCTGGGCCTTCACAGCTTGGGGTAGTGGGAGCGTGGTACAGTGCACTTCTGGATTCTTCCAGCTGTACTCTCACTGGGGAAAATCAACTTTGAAGTGAAGCTGGGGGCCTGCCAGGAAACTGAAAAGGGGTTATTAAAAATGGTATTTTTCAAATCATGAGTGATGTTTTGCTAGCAGAGGGTAACAGGTTACTTGGAATCTGAACTGCTTTGGGTTTTGGATTAAATTGCAAAGTTGGCTGAGATTTCAGACCCCGAGGGTCTTGAGGGCTGAGGACACAATTGAAAGCATATTAGATGCTGGCTGCATCTGTATAATACCAACCAACTAGTTAAAAAGGGAGAATTCACTAAAATTTGTTTATTTAGTGTCATGAACACAAAAACATGTTTGAATTTAGCCTTGCTCTTTATTTAGTTTTATTTTAGGTTTATTTATTTAGTTTTACTTTAATAAATTCAGACTAAAATATTTCAAGTATAGAAATAGCCTGTATTGCTATTGCTGCATATTGCTTAGAATTCCACTATAGTCTCCCTCGTATTACTACCCCCAACAGCTTTAAGTGGTAACAATTACATCTTAAGAACAACAACAACAAAAAAGTCTCATGGAATTCTTTTCAACATCGCTATCCCATTCCACTCTCCCAACTGGTTTCCTTAACCAGTTATGACACTATCTGAAATTTCATGATTGCCTTTTTAGTTTTTGTTCTTTTAGGTCTATACGTTTCAGTTTATAAGAGTACTCATTTCATTATTTGTCTGTGCCTTCTCCAGGCCTTTGGCATCACCTCCGGTGCATAGTTCATAACCTTTGCAGCATGAAAGGTTTCTGTCCTTGTGTCCTTCTGTTGGGTTCTAAGAGGTGTTTCCTCCTGTAGTTCTGTCTCCAAGAACTTTCCCAGTCTCATGTTCCCTAATTCCCCTGGACTGAAACACTTGCTTTTCCCTTAATTTGCTCAGGATGTGTTAGCTGTAGCCCCAGTTTGAGCCTTGACTGTGGCAGTTTTGAACCATGTTATTTAGGGTATGCCTCAGCTACCTGACAAGCTTAGCTTGGTAAAATTCTTAGGGAAAAGTTGTTATAACCTTATTAGCTCATAAACTGATATTTCTGACCTGGAAACCTGTGGTTTCGGGCTCCTCTTACTTTGAGCATGGACACCTGGACTTTTGTTGTGTACCTATCCTTGCACTGCCTTCCTGCTACTTGGCCTAGAAAACCTCTCATGAAAATGGCTTGGGGAGCTATGGCTAAAGCCAGTTGAGGCTGGTGGAGCTTGGGGATTGGGTGAACAATAACTTCCAAATGTCTAATCCCACTTAGGTTTTTTCTTAATTAAGGATCCCAGAAATGACTTAAACTGCTAGACTTGAAGAGATCTTTAGAGACCTTTGAGTGCACTCTCTTCATTTTTATGACGGAGAGACTAAAGTAAGGGAGTAGGGATTTGACCAAGGTCATAAAGTTGGTCAGCGGGAGAACTGGGATGAGATCCTTGGTCTATAAAATAAGTTGCCTGATGTTATAGTTAGTAAGCACTGGCGCTGAGTGAGATTCAATACCTAGTCATTTTAACTGCCAAACAACTCTTTCTACCTTTCCTCACAGTCTACTTAATAATTTAAAAAACGTTAACTAGCAAAATAGTATACACACAAAATGCCAACTCAGGTATTAGAACTTTTTAGATCTTAATATCTCAGCTACGTCATCTCAGGTCCTGCTGTGACCCTCACAGCTGCCCCTCTCTATGGGATATCTGAGGTAGAGGCTCTTCTTTTGGTGTCCAGAACCGTCCATGGAAGGAAGGTGAGGGAATTTTTCTGTCTCTACAGAAGGCCAGTGTTGGCCTGAGGCCAACTTTCCTGAGTTTCTCCAAGGCGGATTCCACAGTAGATGGGGGTAGGAGGAGGCACAATTGGCCCAGACTGTTTTTATTTGGTCTGCAGTGTGAGAGATCAGACGTTCTGAAGAGAATTGAAAACACTTCTTTCTTTGGATTCCTGGGGCTGTGTAGGGGGAGGTTGGGCCCCACTTGGCACGGACTTGATTACAACATTCAAAAAAAGCTCCAATATTGTTGCCCAAGGCTGAATGGAAAGTTTTCCTTCCAGTCAGGGCTGATTCCTAAACCCTACACCTTCTTAAGCCTTTGATTAGCAGACACCTGCCACCAAGGAGACCAACAAACAATGGCTATTTGTGAGGGGCTGCTCAGAAAGTTTGTGAGGGTGAATAAGTGGTAATGGAGCCTGAATGGGAGGAGTACTATGATTTGACACCTCTGCTAGGTCCCTAGGGACAAAAAAACCCCAGCATTTTCTCTGAGTTTTAAAAAAAATTTTGAGTTTTTCTTTTGACTCATTTATGTGTACTGAACTTATCAAAAATATCACTTTAGGAATGTCACTGTGTCCACAGAATTAACTTATCTCCTCAGTTTTTCATTTGAGGCAACAGCGTCAGCCGTATCACCTTTTATCATCTCTTCTTATACAAAATGTCTTAAAGAGAAAAGACTAGAGACAGAAGATTGCTATATTACTCATGATCACATCAGGGGGATTTGTAGTTTAGAAGAAGATGTTGGAAGAAAGTTATGATTAATGCAAAGGAAAACAATAATAGTGATTTACAAATAGAGGAAATTTAGACCTACTGGGGAGGAAAGAGATTTTCTAGATTCCTTGAATCAGCCTGCCTTCATATGAGACTATCTCTGACAATAACTTCCTGTTAATCAGTGTGAAGGATTATTTTAAAATATCAACGCTTATTTATACCCCCAGGTACTTTCAAAAACATTTTGGATTGCTAGGATTAAGGATTTTGATCTGATGGGAGGTCATTGCAAAGAGGCTCCTCTGCAACTGGCCCTGATGAGGTATTTACCCAGAGCAAAGCACATTGGCCTAGTTGTCTTGGTGATAGACAGCTTGGCAGCAAGTTCTGTCTGCACAGCTCTGAGGTGGGGTTGAACTTTCTGTAATGTCTCCATTCAAGTTTGGCTAATTGAAATCAGGAAGAAAATTTAATGTAGAAAGAAGGTTAAAAAAAATTACATCTCCAGTCAACTTTTGCATGCCTGTCAATGTGCCGGGCTAAAAATGAATAAATAAATAAATAAATAATTGGGGAGTTCTCATTCTGTTATTTTTACTATGTTATGGTTATACATGAGTTGGCACATTATACTTCAAGACAGGGTTACCACTTGTGGCAACATGCCAATTTCCCAAGGACCCAAGTGAAGTTGAGCTGTGTCACCATCTACACTTCATTAACATAGTACCTGAGGCACAGAGAAAGCAAGGATCATGTCTCTGGAAGACAACTCCGCTGGCATTCAGGTAAGAATATTATCTTTAGCCAGGAAAGGAATCATCATGTGTAGAGCCAAAATAAACCAGGACAGTGGCTCTTAAATTCAAGTCTACGAACTCCCCGAAGTTGTATGCAAAAAATATTCATGTGTATATGTGTATTTTTCTGAAGTCTTTACCTTTAATCAAATTCTCTAAGGATCTTAAAGCCTCTGAAAGTTAAGAATCACTGCTACATAGATTCAGATTTATAGGCTTGGCCCCTGGCTAGTTTTTCCTGGTATTTAGATATAGGGTGACAAGGGAATGGTGGAATTTATGTATTTGCCATATAGATCCACAAGCTAGACATACTCTACTTCAGAATAGTTAGATGTGGCAATCATTTAACACATTATTATTTAGGTAAAATAAAAGTATACATACTAATCTTTGTTTTTCCGTAGATATGCCATAGTACATAATGTAGAGTAAGGTTTACAGAAATACAAAATGTACAAATTAAAAACTTTCTTATCTATTTTATGTCATTATTTAATTTCATCTTGTTTTCATTGCTTTATCTCTTTCTTCCATGGACTATTGAAATATCCATACTTCTCCGTTTTATAGTCACTTTGCATCTCTTTGTAAGCTGTTGGCATTAATACAGAATAGTCTCATTTGTAATAAACATCACTTTCCTTTTTTTGAGTAATGTCCTTAGTTATCACTAACCAGCCAATCTCTTTCATTCTGGTCCTCCATCTTTTCCAAATCAGCCACTTTCTAATGTCAAAAATCTAAAGCAGGACATTTTAACCTGGTCATTTTGGTGAAACTGTTCCAAGTAAGGATGGTTATCATGACTTTAAACTTATCAGTTGATGTGTAGAGCACACATTTGTACCTAATTTCAATCCTAATTAGCAGGGTATTTACTTTCACATGTATTAATTTATTTAAAAATTTATAAGTGTTTTCCCTTTATATTTATTTTTAGTTTATTTTTATTAGGGTATAGTTGTTTTACAGTGTTGAGTCGACTTCTGCTGTACAGCATAGTGACCCAGTCATAATATATACATTCTTTTCCTCATGTTATCTTCCATTTTGATCTATCCCAAGAGACTGGATATAGTTCCCTGTGCTGTACAGTAGAACCTCATTGCTTATCCATTCTAAATGCAATAGTTTGAAGCTATCAACTCCAAACTCCCCATCCATCCCACTTCTTCCCCTCTCCCCCTTGGCAACCACAAATCTGCTCTCTTATTTTAAAAATATGTCTGTTAGAGCCAGCCAGGTTGACTGCTAAGGCAGTATCAACCATATTTTTAAAAAGCCTCAGTTAAAGGAATGCTATGATATTAGATATATGTATATTCTTAAGGTGACATTACTGTTAGAGATTCAACTGAAGATTTCTTGTATAGCTTGGTTCTAAGGAAAAGAGATCATAATGTGGCTCCAATACCTTCTCTTCCCAATGTCTTTGACTTTTAGGGAAAAATCAGTATATTTGAAGTATCTATCAAGATAAAAGTAAATTCTTGAAGAGTGAGAAGATAGTTTATTGAGTATTATTGTTAGCACTAATGAGATGATCAAGGGTGGTCAATACATCATTCTTAGTACTTAACAAAAGTAAATGTGCCAAACTCCCACTCCATCCTTGAGCCTTATTCTTCCCCAGCGTAGAGGCTGGCATTAGGGTGACTGTTGGGAATGGGGTATGTACATCAGTTTTACACATTGTTTGGTACCAAACAACTGAAAGTGTGATGGTTTTTTGTTTTAGGCCACATAAAAATGACTGGGCTACGGTAGCCTGGTCAAAATTTCTTGGTGTCAAAATGGTTGCATAAAATGTGAACTGATGCTCAGCTGAAGAGCTGCCTCTTTCAAGGGCTTTCCCAGATGCCTCTTGTCAAAATTAACTGCTCTCCTTCTACTTCCATTAGTCCTTATTCTGTACTTCCATTATAACACTTATTTTGCATTTCAGTAAACTGTCTATACAACTGATTCTTATTATATTATGAGCTCTTTGAGAGCATGATCCACATCTTAGTCATCTTTGCTGGCTACAATGTGCCTTTTATTAATTCATTTAGCTATCAAATATATGTTAAATGTATATTGTGTCCAAACATTCTGGTGCTGGAAACCTGAAGGCGAAAATACATAGTTCTTCATCTCAAGAAGCTTAGAATCTGACATAGCATGAGCTAAACACATGTTAAACTATTACGTTTTTCTGTTTTCTTGTATTATTTTGGTTTAGAATAGGAAAAGAAAAGATAATCGTGCAAGGAATACTCAATATTTCTAATTTCTGTGTCCTTCTGAAGAGTATGTCACTTTTCTCTTAAGCGTTTGAAAAGAACATTTTAGAAATACAGAAACTTTTTTGCAGCTACTAAAGAACATGTTTTTGGTGACTGTATGTGCCCTAATATGAAAGTTTTTCATGCGCAGTCTTATAATTGAAATAGTAGTATACCGAGGTGAGGGTGGGGCCAGAGGAAGCAAAAAGATATATTCTAGAGAATTTAGAAGTGTTCCAGTGTCTGTATCATGTGGATGTGTGGTGTGTAAATCATGGGAGGAAGGTGAAGTTAGTGTATAAGAGGATCTGATTACGTCAAGATGGGTTTCCAACTCTGTGAAGTCTTCTGGAATTAGTGAGAGAAGAGGTGAAGCCTCCACTGATGTCACATTATTCAAACAAAAACTTTCCTACTAATCTTTACTCCTAGGGTATATTTACCTTTGACCTGGATGCATATATCTTGATGCTTGTTCACATCTCAGGTTTAATCTTTTGATATAGTTGTATATATCCTGTAAATACATATTTGACTCATCTTTAGAATATAAGCTACCAGTACACAGGCCAAAGCTTGTGTAAATTTTGTTCCAATACCCCTGTGCGGTAAGTTTCTTACTAAATGCATTTTGAGGCTGCTGCTGCTAATAGTCATTTCTGGGATGACCTATTAAAGATAAAATTGATAAATCTTTTCTCACTATGCAGCTGAAAACTCTAAACCAACATTTCAAGGTGGGACTGATACATCAAAAAATGTTCCCATGTTCTATCTTGAGTATGTAATGTCAACAAACAAGCTATTATTTGCAATTTTATTTTCCCACAAATTTCCCTTAATTCAGAGTTTCTGTGAGTTTGCTTTGGCTGGGCATATTCAATACATACCAAGAAAGAGAGCGACCTCTTACTTTAGAGGTAGGAATCTTTGAGGAACTCCGTGCTCCCTCCCCTCCACCCTAAGCATTTTTGCCTATTCTTGTCAGCTCTTTTTATATCTGGTTGTTTGATAGGGTGAATAAATTGACTAATAGAACTGATAAATGTTTATAGTGAATTAATTAGTTGTGAAGTGGAATTGACCTGTTGATAGAATTATATATTTGACTGAAGTAAATGCTTGATTGAATTGACTGGCAGAATGTTTCCTTGACCAAATTGACTAATATTATTTTAAGATTGACTTGAAAAAAAATGGATTTGACTGTAGGACTAAATTAACTCCTTGCTAGAGACAGCTAACTAATCTGTTTCATCAAAATGATTGAATTGATAATACCATGTTAACCATAAGCAGTTTCAAAAGAGATACAGAATAGGACATTATCATTACCTTGGAGTAAAGGAGTTTCAAAAAGAATAACTCTGAATTGAGAGTCTGATAGGGAGGTTTGGACTTGATAGGGAGGGCAGATACCACACATCTCCCCTCTAGACCTATTTTTTAAAATTTTAAAAAATTTTTGCTTTATAACTGGTTTACAGATTTCTGTCAAATTTTCCAAATGCACCAAGTGCTGACGGGTTACATGTACATATATGGATTTGTCACATGTGATTAGACATTGTTCCCTGTACTATACAGCTGGATCTCCTTGCTTTTCCATCACCGGAGCACTAGTTAACCCCATTTCCTCCCACCTCCTCCCCTACCCCCTTGGCAACCACAAGTCTGTTCCCCAAGTTCGTGATTTTCTTTTCTGTTGAGAGGTTAATTTGTGAAGTATATTAGACTTTCGTTATAAGAGATATCATATGGCATCTGTCTTTCTCCCTCTGACTTGCTTCACTCAGTGTGAGGGTTTCTAATCCCATCCATGCTGCTGCAAATGACATTATTTTATCCCTTTTTATGGATGAATAGTATTCCATTGTGTATATATACCACATCATCCTAATCCAATCATCTGTCAATGGACATTTGGGTTGTTTCCATGTCTTGGATATTGTGAATAGTGCTGCAGTGAACATGCATATGCAAGTGTCTTTCTCAAGGAAATTTTTGTCTGGATATATGCCCAAGAGTGGGATTGCTGGGTCATGGTAATTCTATGTAGAGTTTTCTAAGGTACCTCCACACTGTCTTCCATAGTGGTTGCACCAGCTTACATTCCCACCAACAGTGCAGGAGGGTTCCCTTTTCTCCACACCCCCTCCAGCATTTGTTGTTTGTGGACGTGTTAATGATGGCCATTCTGACTGGTGTGAGGTGGTATCTCGTGGTAGTTTTGATTTGCATTTCTCTAATCATCAATGAAGTTGAGCATTTTTTCATGTGCTTGTTGGCCATCTGCATCTCTTCTTTGGAGAAATGTCTATTCAGGTCCTTTGCCCATTTTTCAATGGGGTTGTTGGCTTTTTTTGCAGTTGAGCTGCATGACTTGTTTGTATATTTTAGAGATTAAGCCCTTGTCAATTGCATCATTTGAAACAATTTTCTCCCATTCTGTAAGTTGTCTTTTAGTTTTCTTTTTGGTTTCCTTTGCTGTGCAAAAGCTTGTCAGCTTGATTAGGTCCCATTGGTTTATCTTTGCTTTGACTTCTGTTGCTTTGGGAGACTGACCTGAGAAAACATTTGTAAGGTTGATGTCGGAGAATGTCTTGCCAATGTTTTCTTCCAGGAGTTTAATGGTGTCTTTTCTTATATTGAAGTCTTTAAGCCATTTAGAGTTTATTTTTGTGCATAGTGTGAGAGTGTGTTATAGTTTCATTGATTTGCATGCAGCTGTCCAGGATTCCCAGCAATGCTTACTGAACAGACTGTCTTTTTCCCATTTTATGTTCTTGCCTCCTTTCTCGAAGATCAGTTGGGCGTAGGTGTCTGGGTTTATTTCTGGGGTCTCTATTCTGTTCCATTGGTCCATATGTCTGTTTTGGTACCAGTACCATGCTGTCTTGATTACTGTGGCCCTGTAATATTGCCTGAAGTCTGGGAGAGTTATGCCTCCTGCTTGATTTTTGTGCCTCAGGTTTGCTTTGGCAATGCTGAGTCTTTTGTAGTTCCATATAAGTTTTTGGATTGTTTGTTCTAGTTCTGTGAAAAATGTCATGGGTAATTTGATAGGGATTGCATTGAATCTGTATATTGCTTGGGTAGTACTGCCATTTTTACAATATTAATTTTTCTGGCCCATGAGCATGGAATATCTTTCCATTTCTTTGTATCTTCTTTGATCTCCTTGATTAATGTTTTGTAGTTCTCGGCGTATAAGTGTTTCACCTCCTTGGTCAGATTTATTCCCAGGCATTTGATTTTTTGGGGTGCTATTTTAAAAGGTAAAATATTTTGGTATTCTTTTTCTAATATTTCATTTTTAGTATACAGAAATGTGATTGATTTCTGAAGTTTAACCTTATATCCTGCTACTTTGCTGAATTTGTCAATCTGTTCAAGTGATTTTGGGGTTGAGTCTTTGGGGTTTTCTATATATAGTATCATGTCATCTGCATACAGTGACAGTTTTATCTCTTCTTTTCCTATTTGGATGCCTTTTATTTCTTCTGTTTGTCTGATTGCTGTAGCTAGGACTTCTAATACAATATTGAATGATAGTGGCGAGAGTGGGCATCCTTGTCTTGTTCCAGATTTTAGTGGGAAGGCTTTCAGCATTTCTCCATTGAGTATTATATTTCACCTGGGTTTTTCATATATGGCCTTTATTATGTTAAGGAATGTTCCCTGTATTCGCACTTTGGTAAGAGTTTTGGTCAAGAATGGATGTTGGATTTTGTCAGATGCTTTTTCTGCATCTATTGAGATAATCATGTGGTTTTTAACTTTTCTTTTGTTAATGTGGTGTATGACGTTGATTGATTTGAGTACGTTGAACCATCCTTGTGCACCTGGGATGAATCCCAGCTGGTCATGGTGTATGATCTTTTTGATATGCTGTTGGATTTGGTTGGCTAAAATTTTGTTGAGAATTTTTGCATCTATATTAATCAAAGATATTGGCCTATAGTTCTCTTTTTTTGTGGTATCTTTGTCTGGTTTTGGAATTAAGGTGTTGTTGGAATCATAGAATGTCTTTGGGAGTGTTCCTTCTTCTTCAACCATTTAGAAAAGCCTAAGGAGGATGGGTATGAGCTCCTCTTTGTATGTTTGGTAGAATTTACCTGTGAAGCCATCTGATCCTGGACTTTTGTTTGTAGGGAGTGTTTTGATGACATACTCAATTTCATTTCTAGCGATTGGTCTGTTCAGTTGATTTATTTCTTCTTGATTCGGTTTTGGCAGGGTGTAAGTCTCTAAAAAGTTGTCCATTTCTTCTGGGTTATCGAGTTTGTTGGCATACAATTGATCATAGTAATCTGTCATTTTTTTTGTATTTCTGTAATATCCGTTGTAATTTCTCCTTTTTCATTTCTTCTTTTGTTTATTTGGGTTTTTTCTCTCCTCTTCTTGGTGAGTCTTGCCAGAGGTTTGTCAATCTTGTTTACCTTTTCAAAGAACCAGCTCTTGGATTTATTGATTTTTTTAATATTGTTTTTTGAATCTCTATTTTATTGATTTCCTCTCTGTTCTTAATGATTTCCTTCCTTCTGCTGACTTTAGGGTGTTTTTGTTCTTCTTTTTCTAGTTCATTTAGGTGATGGGTTAGGTTGTTGATTTGAGATTTTTCTTCTTTTTTGAGGAAGGCCTGTAATGTTATGAACTTCCCTCTGAGCATTGCTTTTGTGGCATCCCATAGATTTGGGGTTGTAGTGTCTTCATTCTCATTTGTCTCAAGGTATTTTTTTATTTCTTTCTTGATTTCCTCATTGAACATTCATTATTTAGTAGCATGTTGTTTAGTCTCCTTGTAGTATGTTTTTTCTCATTTCCTTTCCTGTGGTTGATTTCTAGTTTCATGCCTTTGTGGTCAGATGCTCTAGACCTATTAAATGTACCTAGAGAGGCCCATTGGTGTGATTAATTGAAGACTCGTGCTGCACTTCTCTTTTTAGAAGGTACAGTTTTCCAAGAGCAATATCAGCTCTCTGCTGGGAACTGGCTTATTCTTGGAACCAGATAAAAAAGTTAAAATTAGTTATTAGAAATTGCATGTGATCTACTGAAGCAACTGAAATAGGTCACTTCAAAAGTAACATCGAGGAGATCCTGTCATGGCTCAGTGGTTAACGAATCCAACTAGAAACCATGAGGTTGCGGATTTGATCCCTGGCCTTCTTCAGTTGGTTAAGGATCCGGCGTTGCCGTGAGCTGTGGTGCAGGTTGCAGACGCGGCTTGGATCCCGTGTTGCTGTGGCTGTGGCAAAGGCCGCCAGCTACAACTCCTGTTAGACCCCTAGCCTGGGAACCTCCGTATGCCATGGGTGCGGCCCAAATAAGGCAAAAAGACAAAAAAAAGCAACACTGAAAATAAGTGCATTGGAGGAGGATCGAGAAAAATACACACACTAAAAATACACTTAGAATACATTGCAAGCATTATAAAATCAACTTTAACAAACTGCTGGAAACCAAAACAATACTACTATATCTGCTGGCAGATGAGTGGCTGTGGTGGGTATGAGACAATATAATTAGGGCAATGCAGTGACTTCTCATCTTTGTATCTCATTTTTGGATCAGTTTTTCTATAGGAAACTATTTGCTGAACTCTTCTCCCTTTCTAGGTCCACTCTTCCAACATTTTAAGTAAGACTCAAATCTTTTGCGTCCTTTCAAAATTACCTCTAGCCCATACCCTCCATTGAAATTGCCTTTTTCAAATTCTCTTGCTTTTTGAAATAGTAAAAAATCTTCCATCCCTGGGAGTCTGGTTTTAGTATCAATAAGAACATCTGGTTCCATCTATACTGCAAATTCAATCAAACGCATTTACGTTCTGTGTACATCCCTCTCTCTTCTTCTGATTTCCCTTCCAAATCACATTCTCTATGATATTCTTTGAATAGGACTTGGGAAACTGTCACAAGATATAATCCCAGCTGAACTGGCTTGAGGTAGCTCAGTTACCATACTTACAACTCTGGGAAGTGACTGACATAAAAAGCTCTCCCTAACTTTTAATTCCCTGAAGCTTTTGTTGACTCAAGAAAGCTCTGACAGGAAATTCCCATTGGGGCACAGTGGAAACAAATCCAACTAGTATCCATGGGGATGCGCGTTTGATCCTTGGCCTTGCTCAGTGGGTTAAGGATCTGGTGTTGCCGTGAGCTGTGGTGTATAGGTGGTAGATGCGGCTTGGATCTGGTGTGGTTGTGGCTCTGATTAGACTCCTAGCCTGGGAACTTCCATATGCCATACCTGTGGCCCTAAAAAACAAAAAAAAATTTAAAAAAATAAAAAATTTATAAAAAGCTCTGACAATTCACTTTCTGATCAGACAGGAGGATGATGGAACAGAGAGTATAAGCAGGGATTTATTGGAAAACAGGTTTGGGGGAACCCTCATATCATATCTACTTGGAGGAGTTGGCTATTACATTGGACATATGTAAACTTGGAACTTTCCCTGATTACTGTGGCAAATTCATAAAGTTTTCAAATAAATGAAAATAAACTCAATCTTGAGGACTAGGTGTTTGGAAAGTTCTCAAAAGTTGGCCATACATACTTCATTTTAGGCATAATTTAGAAGCAAGTCTATAACTGAACATGCTGGGATTTAGCTCTTAGGGCTAAGGCAAATATCAAATGTGTTCAGCTGATGTCTTTACTGAATGAATAAATTGATAGTCACTGCCACAATTCAGTCACAGATAACTAGGGAGAAAACACTTGTTTTGACAGTTGTTGAGTATCAGCTACATGCCGGGTAATGTTCTTAGCATTTTACATGAATTTGCCCATTTAATCTTTAACACAACCCAAAGAAATAAGAGCAATTACTATCTCCATCTATAGATGAAGACAGCAATGAAAAAGAGAAGCTTTGATCACAAGTGGCTGAGTTAAGATTTGAATCTAGGCAATCTGGTTCCAGACTCAGTCAATCCACATAAAATATTACAACTCTACTACTTTATACTTACATAATTACATTATTTACTTTTTATAACATTTGTATATGTGGGCTTTTGTTTATATTCTACTGTATCCCAGAAAGCATATCAGCTTAAAACATCATGTAATGTAAAAATTACAGGTGATATTTTTCTTTTATGAGTGAGGAAACAGGCAGAGATAAATTTAGCTAAATAGTAGGACAGCCATGACTAGAATCTCAGTTTACTGATTTATAAATTGGCATTGGAATTATTGTTTATTTGACAAATTTTATAAGGGCTATGAGGCACAGTTAAATGAAAGAGAATACGAGAATAAATGAATATGTGGTAACATACCAGTAACATTGGAGGGATCTGGTACATAGTAAATGTTTAATAGGTATTAAGACATACTGCTTTGGTGCCATATAGATAAATTAGACAAAAAATTATTATTCTCAAGAGACTTATAGTCTGGTTGGAGTCAGCCGTGGTTGCAGTAGTATGACCCATGCTATGGTGAGCGATAAGGCAGGTAGAGGGCAAATCATGAAGGCTTGTGTACTATGCATATGGGGCTTGGGTTATAGACCCAAGGCACCACAAACTCATTCACCTAAGGCAGTGATCTGTTCAAATTTGTAGGAAAGTTCACTCTGATAGAAAAGTATAGAAAGTATATTGGAGAAAGATGAGATTAGAAGCTTTCAACTTTGACCCATGCTTGACTCTTTTTGTTTAGGCCATACCTGTCTTCTTGTATTTGTGAATTATTTTGTTTGTTGAAACACTTTTCAGTGGGTGTCCACTATCTTTGATAGGTGTAATGGATATATCAGTGAAAAGAAATACCCTCAAAGACATCACAGCCCAGCCAGAGAGACATTCATTATAAATATAAAGATGACAGAAAGAGGTTTAATTGTCCTATGAACACAGTGATAAGGAAGCACAAAACTGCTGGAGTGTCTGGGGAGTGTCTACTCTATTTGGACTGTAAGAACTCCTTAAGGATACATGACTTTTATTTTGTTTCCTATAACCATTGAAAACATGCAGATACATAGTAAAAGATCAGTTAAAATGTGTTGCTAGTGTTTTTTATAGTGATTTTTATTTTTCCATTATAGCTGGTTTACAGTGTTCTGCCAATTTTCTACTGTACAGCAGGATGACCCAGTTACACATACATGTATACATTCTTTTTTCTCACATTATCATGCTCCATCATAAGTGACTAGATATAGTTCCCAGTGCTCTATCCAACAGGATCTCATTGCTTATCCATTCCAAAGGCAATAGTTTGCATCTTAATTAGCATCTAGCATTTCCACTGAAAATGAGCCCCATAGTGGCAGCTCAGGGCTTAGGTCTGCTCCTGCCCTCTTCTCATCTCAGCTAACCATTTTACCCCTTAGTAAAATTAAGTGCATGAAATCATTGATAAAAATACTTCATTCTTTTATGGCTTATTCTTCTCTTCCTAACACAATATACATAGCAGTTGGAAAAATTCAGTCACACATTGGATAAGACCCCATGTTAGATGCCCAAAGCTGTAACCTTATTCCTTTTGGTTTTGAGAGTCTTGATAGGTAGGATTTCATGCTGCATAAACTCAAACCCATAAGATTTAAAAGAACAGTCTGTAAGAGTTCAGTTCTCTCCCCACCCCCACCAATATCAAGATGATATCCAGTAGAGGAACTGTAGCCAAATTCACTGCTGTAGACTTAGTATAGTCCTTTAAGAAATCTTTGGAGGGCTGATTCCTCAAAGAAATCTGCTCAAAATCTGTTTTGGAAGATTTTCAGTCAGGTTTAGTTCTGGGAAAAGACTGTTGGTTGCGGACAACTGCTTTCATTTTGCCCTAGTTCGGAGGCTTTCACCACAGGGCGTCAACTCCAGCTTGCCTTTAATTTATGTCCAAATGGTGATTTCTGACCCCAAATATTTTTTTCAAACCTTTAGATATGAAAGTTGTGTTATATTCTTTGTTTCCTTGCAAGAGGATGGAGTTGGTAGAAATGCAATAGAGGTGAACATTCATAGTACATACCTACTCAGCTGTTTTTTTAAAAAAATGTTATTATTTTAAGGTCCATTATTAGCTGGGGACCTTCAAGCTGTCAAAGTGTGATTGGTTGATGTTTTTGAATTAATTTATATTCAAATAGGGAAGAGGCATTTCTCATCTCTCATATGTAAGTATTAGAGGAAGTTTAGTTGGCTGACCCGAACAGTGGGTTATTCTCATAGTTTTAGTGGGGGTAAGAGAGAGATAATGAAACAGAGAGAGAGAAAGGAGGAGGGGAGAGTGAGGGAGTTTTCTACAACTCAATGAAAAGCAAAAGAAGTAAAATCAAAACAAAATTATGGAGAAGATATGAATAGGATAATCCAATTAGATTATGCTAAGCAAACTAAATCCTGCTATCATTAAAAAGAAAAAATTCCACATTTTCTTCTTGTTGTCCAAACTAAAAATTTGCTCCTTGCAGTCATTCCAGTTCCAGGTGATTGACCCTAAACCTAGAGGGTGGGAAGGAAGAGAGATGAAGCAAGATATTTTTCTTAACAGCTATTCAGGCCTGATTCAAGCAGTCCTCCTCTCTGTTTAGCTGTCTAAAGCAGAAGATCCATTTTATTAAAGCTTTTTTGATCATTATAACTACAAAGCAGCAGTATGTCCTAAAGCCAGGATGGGCACTCATAGAGGAAATCAGAAGCTCTATCACCAGATTTTTTTCCACAGATGCTTTGATAACCAGAGTACAATGTTTACCATGTGTTGTAAATGTTCATTTTTCTTTGACAGCGCTCGATGAAACACACACAGTGTTAAGTAAAAGCAACAACATCATAAGATTTTAATGGTTCCCAAACTTGTTCAGTGACATCCGTGATATCTTTGATTTGATTTTAAACAACACAGGACAGTTTCCTTCTACGATGTTTCTAAATCACTGCAATGATGGGCTCAGCTATTTTGTGTAATTCTAGGGCACTCGTCAGACAGCCATTTTACCTTACAGTAACTATGACAACCTTAGTTTTGCCTGGAGGATTCCGTAGGATCAACATTCTTGAGTAGAAGGCCTAGTGATTTATTTCAGAAGAAAAGAATCCTTCAAAGAAGTAATATTTGCCAGTGATAAAAACCTTAGGCAATAATGATTGAGAACATTAGGATGCTGTAATATAAGTTCCAAGAAAGGATACTTGGAATTTTGCTGAGAAGGAAAAGTCATTTATTGTTTAATTAGTGTGTGCATGTGTGTGTCTGTTTCTGCATCTACTCTGGAAGTATGATAATAAAAAAGTACCTTTAAAACATTTAGATTAGATCAGAGATTCTCCGAGTTGGAAGGGATCTTTAATAGTTAAGTAGCAAGTACACCTCATTCCTTAACTCCCACGTTTGAATCACCTGGATGAAATCTTTTCCTGACAGTGATCCAGCCTCTGGCTGCACATTTTGAGTTTAAGGTAGTCACTCCCTCACAAGAAAGTTTATTGCATCTTTGGACTATTCTTATTTAGACAAAGTACAATGTTATTTAAAGAACATATACATATTTAAAAAGACAGGCCTGGATTTGAATCCTGCCTCTATACTTTAGGGTGATACTGAAGAAGTTGCTTTATATCTCTGAACTTCAGTTAGCAACTTCTCCCATATAGATATGCCTCTACTTGGGCCTACAAAAGGACTTGAGACCTTTACAATATTATAATAAATGTTTTAAATCAGAGCAGTAATGCTTAACCATTAAGTACTTTGTGATGAGGCTTTGGTCATTGCTTGTTATTGACTCAGTCAGTGTCTTCCAAACTGGGTGTACTTCCTCCATGTAACCATACTTAGTCAAGAGTGGAATATTTTAATATTTTCAAAGCTTTCAAGCCACCCAAGCTGTTCTAATAAGTACTCTTCTTAACAGCAGACAGAATATACCCTTCAAAGCAGATGATTTTTTCTTATTCTGTCTCTGTACTTTTGCTCATGCTGTGCCCAAAATTTGAAATGCCATTTCATTCTCCTCTCAATCAGTATAAATCATATCCATTCTTTAGGGCAAGATTCAATTTCAGCCTCCATCATGAAGCCTTTCTTGATCATTCCAAAACATTAGGTTCTTGCCAAACACATGGAACTGATCATACACATTATACCATTTGCCCAGCCACTAGAAAAAAAATCCTTTAAAAGAAATTCTCCGGGGAGTTCCGCATTGTGCCTCAGTAGTAATGAACCCAACTAGTATCCATGAGGATGTGGGTTCAGTCACTGGTCTTGCTCAGAGGGTTAAGGATCCAGTGTTGCCATGAGCTGTGGTATGGGTTGTAGACACAGTTCATATCCCATGTTGCTGTGGCTGTGGTGTAGGCCAGCAGCTGCAGCTCCAATTTGACCCTAGCCTGTGAACTTCCATATGCCATTGGGTGTGGCCCTAAAAAGCAAAAATAAGATAAAATAAAATTCCCCATTTGCAGTATACCTACTATATGCCAAACTCTGTAAGGAATACAAAAATATACATAAATAAGATCTTGGAACAAGTATACAGATGTAGCTCATTATGTGACTTGAAACAAAACTAATAATTAGGCAACACAAATGTTTTAATTGGAGCTTCCATCAATAGGTAGATGTTGATGGTGACTCCTGGGCAGTTTTGATCTGAGACTAAGTAAGGTATGAAGTGAAGGGGGTTTGAAGCTGAACAGAATAAGCTTGAGAGTTTCCTAGGACTAGGGATTCCAAGAGCAAGCTGAAAAGTTTATAGCTGAAAGTGACAGCCTGTTATCTGTTCTGGCATGTAAGGAGCTAAGAAATTATCACCCCTGTCCTCATAACAAGAAAAAAGTAACAAGCAGAAAATCAATAACTCTTCTTAGATGCACTGTAAAATTGAGGTTGTGAAGAAAACTGCCTTCCCCCAAACTAGAGAGGCAGATAGGTAGATACAGAGAATCACAGCTTACCAGAGCAGAAGCCCAGGAGCAGAAACCACCACTGGAAGTAGTACTAGGTTCAGAAAACAAATAGTAACTCATGAACTGCTGGAGCCTCACTATGGACAAGCTTGTGAATTAAACACTCCATTGGTGGGGGGAGTTCCCATTTTGAATCAGTTAAGGATCTGATGTAATCTCCATGAGGATGGGGGTTTGATCCCTGGCCTTGTTCAGTGGGTTAAGAATCTTGCATTGCTGCAAGCTGTGGCATAGGCAACAGATTCAGCTTGATTCTGGTATTACCGTGGCTGTGATATAGGTAGCAGCTGGAGCTCCAATTGGACCCCAGCCTTGAAATTTCCAGATGCCACAGATGTGGACATAAAAGAAAAAAAAAAACAACTCCTGGGGGGTAGTGGTGTCAGTTTTAAGGGAGCCCTTGCATTTTCATGAGTTTTATTTCCAGGAACCCTACCAAGTTCTCACAGTGTGGATCTGAGAAAAATCCCCCTTGCTTCCAGCAGAGGGAGGGGAAAAATAGCCATTTTTAAATATACCTAGAATATTCTGCTCTTCTTAACAAGCCCTGCCTTCAAGTGAAACTATTTACCAAAGCCTAACTGACTGAACCTAAGTGACCTGGAGGAAGGGAAATATCCAATTCCAGCCCCCTCTTTCCTTCCTGTCTAACCCAAGAGGATAAAAATTGAAAAGTATATGTAAAGTTTACAATCCAGGGAAGAGGCCCACTAAAAGACTGAGGCCTAATCATAAGACTGTAGAACGTTTCCCTTCTCCCTATACCTACTCCCCACACACCACTACAGCATAATAACAGAGGGATGCAACTGAAAGAGTTGAGAATCTCAAACTTTATTTAAGAAGTCTCTAAGGGAACCCAAAGTCAACAGGGGAAACCAAAAAGGGCACCAGAAGAAACTTTATTCTGTGACATCTACAGTTAAAACAAGCAGTAAACACAGTCTGAGTCCTAGACAGATAAACACAAAACCTCATATTAAAGGCTTATTTACCTCACTTCCTTTGACTAAGTACATCCTGTCCATTTATAAACAAAAAAAATAAAAGACATACTAAAAGGCAAAAAACACAGTTTGAAGAGAGAGAGAAAAATCATGAGAATCAGACTCAACTATGGCAGAGATATTGGAATTATCAGACTGGAGATAACTATATTAATATGCTAAGGGATCTAATGGAAAAAATGGATGATATACAAGAAGAGATGGATAATGTCAGCAGGAATATGGCAACACTAAGAAATAATCAAAAGGAAATGCTAGAAATAGAAAACATTGTAATAGAAATGAACACATTTCATAAATTTATCAAAAACAATAGATTGGACACAGTTAAAGAAAAAAATGTGTTTGAAGAAATTTCAGTAGAAACTTCTAAGACTGGGATGCAAAGAGAAAAAAGAATAAAAAAGACAGAAAAGACTAAGAACTACGGGACAATTACAAAACGTGTAATATAGGCACAAAACAAATATTAAAGGAAAAAGAGAAAGGAACAGAAGACGTTTAATGTAATAATGACCGCAAACTTTCTAAAACTAGTAAAAATCACTGAACCACAGATCCCAGAAGTTTAGAGAACACCAAACAAAATAGATACCAAAAAAAAAATCTATTCCTAAGGCATATCATACTCAAACTGCAGAAAATTAAAGACAAAGGAAACAAGGTCACCTTACCTATACAGGAGCAAGGAAAAGAGCTATATCAGCCTTCCTTCAGAAGTTATTCAAGAGAGAAAGGAGTGGAGTGAAATATTTAAAGTATTAAAAGAAAACTCCTATGAACCTAGAATCCTGTATCTAGATGAATTACAGTTTAAAATGAAAAGAGAAATAAAGGCTTCCTGAGACAAAAATTGGGAGAATTTGTCACCAATAGACCTGCCTTGGAAGAAGTGTTTAAAGTTCTTCAGAAAAAAGGAAAATGATAGTCAGAAACTCAGATCTACATTAAGAAAGGAAGAGTGTTAGAGAAGGAATAAATGAAGACAAAATAAAATATATTATTTTTCTTATTCTTAACTTATTTGATAGATAACTATTCAAAATAATAATAGTAACAATGTATTTGGTGATTCTAGCTTATGCATAAATAAAATGAGTGACAGCAGTGTCATAGGATGGAGAGAATGAATTGGGAATGCTGTGTTATAAAGTACACTATCTGTGAAGTAGTATAGTGGTATTCAAAAGTGATCTTGCACTAGTTGTAAATGTATATTGCAAATTCTAGGGCCACCAATAAAGTTAAAGAAAGAAATATAATTGATATACTAAGGAGAGAAATTGAAATCATATAAAAATTTTAATTAAGACTAGAGAGGGCAGAAATAGTGGAAGATCAAAAAAAGAAGAAGAATGAAACAAATAGAACAAGGCAACAAATAATAAGGACAACAAATAGAAAACATTAACATATACAGTATAATTTATATCAATAATGACTTTAAATGACAATGGTAAAAATACTCTCAATTAAAAGACAGTCTTAGAGAGTGGATTTAAAAAAGACTCAGCTGTATGTTGATAAGAGGACCAATTTAAATATAAAGACAAAGATAAATTGAGTAAAGGAATAGAGAAAGATATACCTAATAGAAAAGATATAACACTAATCAAAAGAATGCTGGAATAGCTATAATAATTTCAGACAAAGCAGACTTTAGAGCAAGTAAAATTATCAGGGATAAAAATGAACATTATATAATGATAAAGGGGTCAATACTCCAAGAACACATAAAAATCCTTAATATGTATGCATCTAACAACAAAGTATCAAAATACATGAGGGAAAATCTTATAGAACAGCAAGGAGAAGTATATAAGCTCACTATAAAAGTCAGAGATTTCAATACCTGTCTATAAGTACTTGACAGATCCAGAAGGCAGAAAGTCAGTAGAGATATAGTTGAACTGAATGGCACTATCAGTCAACTGGATTAATCAGTTCTATAAGTATTTTATAGAATGCTTTATCCAACAACAGCATAATATACATTCTTCTTTAGATCACATTGATCCTTTACCAAGATAGACCACATTTGGGGCCATAAAACATACTTTGACAAATTTTTTTTTTTGCTTTATATATTTTATTTATTTATTTATTTTTTCTCTTAATGGATTTTATTTCATTTATAGGTGTGCATAAATCATCACAAGTCAGTTTTACAGATTTTGTATCCCAAACCCCCAGTGCATCCCCCCACCCCCCCAGATTGTCTTATTTGAAAAACCAAGGTTTTCCAAAGTCTGTGAGTCATTGTCTGCTCTGTAAGAAGGTTCATTGTGTCTTTTAGTTTCCATATGTAAGCGGTATCATTGGGTGTTGCTG